>JADRCD010216835.1:4331-17582 GCA_019843815.1 Montemys delectorum
CCTGCTGTAGCCTGTCCCAGCAGCAGCCACTAACACGGTGAGGTCTTCCTCTCTTGCAGCCCCTATATGAAGGCTGGTTCCTGGCTCTCTTTAACCTGCTGTATTCCACGCTCCCAGTCCTGTACATTGGTCTGTTTGAGCAGGTGAGCGGATGCAGCATCTTGTGTCTATCTCTACCCACAGCAGGCCATCTGCTCACTCCAGAGCTCTGTCCCATGGGGGTCTGTGGGAGGGGGGGTCCTCCTGTGGGAGAGAGTCCTGCAGCCTCTGTGTAGTGTGGAGGGGGTGCCGGAAGGAAGGCTCTGTCCTGTTTCTCCTACCCATGATCCAGAACTACCCAGAGTAAGCCTGCATGAGGGCATTAATTTGGGAGAGGACCACAGGGAACATTTTGGATCATGAGACTGGGAACAAAGGCAGTTTCATCTCACATCTAATTTTTGTGTAGGGGTAGTGTGGGTTGAGGGAGGGAGATTGGGTTGTCTTGTTTGAATACTTATTACCACATACTGAGCTCCTGGAGAAGTTCTTAGCCCCCACACCCAGACTCCCCTAAAAGCCTTCACCTCCTGTCCAGGATGTGACCGCAGAGAAAAGCCTAGAGATGCCCGAGCTGTACATGGCCGGCCAGAAAGACGAGCTTTTCAACTACTGCATTTTCATGCAAGCCATCGCCCACGGCACCATCACATCCCTGATCAACTTCTTTGTAACAGTTCTGGCCAGCTCTGACATGTCCACGATGGGCAGCTCCAGCGACTGCCAGTCCTTTGGAGTCCTGGTGGCCATGTCTAGCCTACTGTCAATCACCCTGGAGGTAGGTGGGACTACGAACCCTGAGAAACCACAGAGGCTTCTGCCCGGCACTGACTTGTTATTTTAGCCTCATAAAAAAGAGATTCGTTTCCTTTTAACTGATGTGCAGATGTGCATGTGCGTGGGTACACACCCATGTGTGGGTGTACGCACACGTATGCATGCAGTGCCCACAGAGGCCAGAAGAGGGTGTCAGATGCCCTGGAGTTGGAGTTACAGCGGCTTAAGGGACAACTGATGTGGGTGCTGGGACCTGAACCCAAGAGCAGCCAGTGCACTTTGCTTTGCTTTGCTTTGTTTTGTGTTTTGTTTTGTTAAGACAGAGTCTCTCTGTGGAGCCCTGGCTGTCCTGGGATTAGTTCTATAGACCAGGCTGTTCTTGAACTTAAAGAGATCTGCCTGCATAATGCCTTCTCACAGCTGGGATTAAAGGTGTCTGTCATCATGCCTGACTCAGAAACGCCATTAGCATGTGTGTGGTGTGTGCAGCATAATGTGCCTGTGCACCATGTACCACGGAAGTCAAAGGATGTTAATTTTGCTTGAGGGATTTGTTCGTTGCTGCTGTTGTGTGACAAGACTTCAAGGAGATACACCACACACACACACACACACACACACACACACACACACACACACACGTTCACTCGCCGAGTGTAGGGAGCCCACGGCCGACCAAAGTGTGGATACCACTGAGGTCCAGTGTGGTGAGCCAGTGAGGTTCACTGGGGTTATTACTTAGAGCAGCAGAGATGACTCAGAGACAGCTGCATCTCCCGAGGCCCTGCCCAGCATGGGCGACGGCTCCCGAAGCTGGGAACCTGGAGCGCACTGCACAGCCAGCCTGCAGCCAGTGTGACAGGCTGGAGAGTGTCCTTCCAGGCTGCTCGGTTGTCGTAAACCTCTTCCTGGCAGCTTGGATGGTGTCAGCGTCTTTGCATCCTGGCTTCCTGAGGGGACTCTCATCGTCTATTGCTCACTCTGGCATGGAGGGGCCTAGTAAACTGGTCCGTTTCAGGGACTTCCTGAAGCTTCTTCCCATTCCTTTCCTTCCAGCTTAAGGAGCTTCCTGCAGGATGGATGTTGTAGGAGGAAATGTTACCACTGTGTATGTGATCTGGCTACCTGGTTTTGGGCTGTCCAGACTTCTGTCTTTGCCTCCCATTTAGTCAAAAGTGGCCAGTTGCTGTCACACACACAGAGCAACCAGCTTTATGAGGGTGCTGGGGATTTGAACTCAGGTTCTCAGACTTACACAGCAAGTACTTTACCCCCTATGCCATCTCCCCAGGACTCCACTTTGTTTTTCTGAGACTGATTCTCCCATTGAGGTTACAACTAACTAGGCTGTACCGCCCACAAGCCCCAGTGATCTTTCTTTGTTCCATACTCCCCTGCTCCTAATGCTGGGCGTAGGCATTCGCGGCCATACTCTCAGCTTCTATGTGGGTGTTGGAGATTGGAACGGATGTCCTTGGCTCACGACTGCCGAGGCCCTGCCTCCTGCCTCGTGTTTCCCACTGCTGACCTCCCGGCTTCCTATTCAGGTCATGCTTATCGTGAAGTACTGGACGCTCCTGTTTGTGGGCGCTGTTGTGCTCAGCCTCAGCTCCTATGCAGTCATGACAAGCATCACGCAGAGTCTATGGATGTACAGGATCTCACCAAAGACCTTCCCATTCTTGTGTGAGCTTCCGCTGGCATTATCTGGAGGGAGCGAGTAGTGTCCTGAAGCTGAGGGGAGGGGAAGGAGGCCCGTACTCATGCCCCATGATCTGCTTCACCCCCAGTTGCTGACTACAATGTGCTCCTCGAGCCTTCCAGCCTGCTGTTGATTGTACTCAATGTGAGCCTGAACATTCTGCCCACTCTGGCTTTGCGCATGATCCATAGAGCTGTCTTTAAACGACGCCCCAAGGTAAGAAAGAGCTGGGGAATACCTCCCCGCCCCCCCCCCCCCGCCCCTCAGCTGTCACAGACTCTGTGTCCTGGGAACAGTGCAGACAGATCCCTCCCATCCTCCTCAGGGGCCCAAATCCCTGAGCACTGTGTCTATCTTAGGGAACTCCTCGAGTTCTGCCTGCACCATTCAGAGCCCAGGAAGGCAAGAAGACAGCTCCTGGAATGGTTTAGGTATAACAGGGATTTGGAAGCACTCTGTGGAGTGACACACGTAGCCCATCCATGTGCTCGACTCTACTCAGTCTCCCGAAAGAACATGGTTCTGACGTTAGGCCACAGGGTGGAGGGACCTGAGACATACTGGTCAGTGAGAGAGTCACACACACACACACACACACACACACACACGAAGGCCACACAGTGTGGGACTCTATGACAGGAAGTGTCCAGAACAGGGAAATGCAGAGGTGGGCGGTGGAGTCTTGGATGACAAAGGCTGTGGAGGAGATGGATGGCCTCTCCCAGGGATGAGCCTGCCTTTGGGGTGATGGAATGTTCTGGAAGCAGCAGTTGCACAGCTTTCTGAATGTGCTCAGCTCCAGAAACCATCCTTATAGTGGCCGAGATGGTGCTTTTAAAAAAAAAGTGTATGTGTGTTCTGTCTGTGGGCGTGTATGTGCACCATGGGTGGGTCGGGTGCCCACAGTAGCCAGGGGAGAGCATTGGCACTCCTGGAACTGGAGTTCAAGATAGTTGTGAGCTGCCATGTAGGTGTTGGGAATTGAACCTAGCATCTCTGGAAGAGCAGCCAACATTCTTCTTAACCGCTGAGCCATCTCTCCAGCCCCATATGGTAAAATTTAATGATCCCATTTGAAATTTTTTGTTAATTTTGGCTTTTTGAGATAAAATACAGGGCGAGGCCTCAGACTACCTGCCAAGAGGGAATCTTTTCAAATTTACATTTCCTTATGTAGTAAGCTTGGGCTGGGGGAGCCTCAGTGAGTGGTCCCTGCTGTGGGGTGTGTGGAGGTCAGAGAGTAACTTTCAGGAGTCAGCTCACTCTGCCCACTACGTGGGTCACCAAGATTCAATGCAAGACACTAGGTTTGGCTGCACCTGTCTCCACCCACCGAGCCCTGTTGTAGGCCCCTAGTGAAGGACTCTTGATTGTTGGTCCAGAACCATTTCCAAGTCAGACCCCAGCTGGCTGGACCAGGGTTGGGAAACTCCGAGGGGCACTCGCTGGGGTGCAGGTGACCCTAAAGCTCTGCTGTCCCCTGTCGTCTCCCACATGCTGCAGGAGGAAGAGGAGGTCCCAAGTGAAGAAGTGATGGTAGAGCCGGCCATGAGGCATCTTCGCCGTGGCATCCCGGCCCGCCGCTCCAGCTACGCCTTCTCGCACCGTGAGGGCTATGCAGACCTCATCACCCAGGGCACCATCCTGCGCAGGCAGACGCACGTGGATGAGTTCTGTGGGGACACAGTCTGCGAGTCCCCGAACCCATCTGAAGAAGACATACCCTCACAAAACAAAGATTCGATATTTAATCCACGGAAGATCTCCATCCTGGCCAAGAAGAGACGTCAGTACTTAGGAAAAGGCTCCCAGGAGGAGGTCCACCCCAATGCTAGTAGCTCCCAGGCCGTGGAGAAACAGGCCACCATTCACATGGACACCGAGACTAAGAAGTTCCCTGCCACCACCAGCGCCACGTCAGGGCAGCTCCTGCTGTCCTCGTCTGAGGATCAGGCTTTCTACAGTGCGCCTTCACAATACACTCTGGCAAGCCAGCCAGAACGTATGGATGTCAGGTCGCTATCCGGGAAGAGCCCTCGTTGGAGGGATTCAGCCTCCTCTAGGCCGAGCCAGCAGGAAGTCCCCAGAAAGCAACACAACCACACCTCCAGTTGACCAGAAGCCCATCCCTAGGAGATTCCCAATCATCCAGGACAATGCAACAGTCACCTGGGAGTGAGCTGAGCCCTAGCGTGGAGCAAGGCACCGTCTCCCATGGAGTGCGTATCAGTGCCCTTTCAAGTCAGATCTCCACGCAGCTCAAGTGTATAGCTGCCCCTGCCCTAGAGCAGCAGGCATAGCCAGTCAGCAAACAGCATCCACAGACAAGAGGGGGCCACATCCTTGCCTTTTTCTAATAAAACAGGGTCCCTCTGGCCCCAGGGCATCTTTGGGCTCACTCCTTCTCCAACTCTTCTTTTATCAGATTCCAGGAAACATTCTTTCCCAAGGATAACAAACAAAAAACAAAACAAAACAAAGCAACAACAAAAAAAATCAAAACACTGACCCCTACTGGTCAAGCCACTTAATTGCAGGAAGATATTTTGTTGCCTTTTTACCCCTTGTCTTCTGTTTTTGAAAAAGAGAAGGAAGAGATCAGGCTCTGCCTAAGCTATGGTTTCACCCTATGCCAACCTTGGTTTAAACTGCACCCCATTGTCATCCTGCCCCTTCCTCTTCCAGGCTGCCTCCCTCTACTGAAGCAGTGAATAGAGCCATCTCAGAAGCAGGACCTGATGTGGTCCAGCTCAGTCAGCTTGGCTGACAGGCTCTGACCTGACCGTGAGAAAGGTCAAGTGGCAGGGGGTGCTCTGTAGTAGATGGGATGAGGAGGGAAAGACCGGCTCCTCTTCCTCCTACCCCGGTGCTTTGCTGTGATCTGTTGGCAGAGTCCTGTTTTTCACGAATCTACCAATCCACAGTTGCCTACACACATATATAAATATGAAATTGAATGGCTAGGCAATTTTTTGAAGGAAACTATGAAGACAGAAAAGACTGCAGAGCCGCGGTTAATGGTGGTGGCAGCTTGTCTCACTCTTTTTACCTCTAGCTTTTCAAGCCTGTCCCCCAAGGGCTAGCGTAGGAAGGGCTGCCCTTCAGTCTTTCTGTAGGGTCTGGAGCCTTCAAATGATCCCACACACAGCCCTGTTTTCTGTTTTCCACTGAAAATACTCAGGAGGCCTTCAATCATGCCATTCCCAGAGATATAACCCACCGCTACGCACCCTTCGGCCTGGTGGGCAACTGAGAAAAGCCCACCCAGAAAAACTTTGGTTGAACCATTTGAGAGAATAAGACAAAGCATCTAGGCTTACATGTCCCGAACCCTGGGGTGCAGTCCTGCAGGTGGGGACATCTAACCTCCACCCCAGTCCTGCCGTATGGGGCCTGCTGTTCGAAGCTAGCTCTTGGCTGCATCCTTGAGACCTGGCTGGGGAGAGAAGGGGCAAGAAGTGCAAGGCAGCCCAGGCTGGCCCATGCCCACCTTCTTTCCCCACTTCAGGGGGTACGGAGGAGCCCTGTTCTCCAGGGTCCCCAGGTGTCTGCAAAAACTGGATACCCCATGGCTAGGGAAGCTAAGAAAGAGGTGAGCAGCCTTGGGGAGGCTCTTGGTATCTGGGGACGTTGGGAGGCACTCATGAATTTCCTGGTTGTCTGTTTTGAAGATGCTTGGGGAAATTATGCTCACTTGAAACCCACATGGTTCGGGGTAGGGAAGGAGTCCATGATGATGGATGGTCACCCACTTTCAACCCAGACCCAACAACAGAGGCGGTGGCCCTCAGCCAGGCTGAGAGGAGGAAGCATCAGTGTTAGGCCTGGCTTGCTCCAGGATCCTCTTTCTAACCCTCCTGCTTGGACACAGTTCCTTAGGCAGGGTGGGGACAGAAACCGAGCCACAGGATGGACCAACAGGCTCCTGGAGCACAGCCATGGGCGTGCCCCCCGCCCCCCCCCCCGTGCCTACCCCCTGCAGTTATGACCTCAGAGTATTAGGGCCATGTATCAATCAAGCACCATCACCTCTTTGGATTTCACTTTTCTTTTGTTTCTTAAATTACATTTGAACACAGAACACATAGAATCATAAATACTCTTAGAAGACACGACTCCATAGAACAAGAAAACAGAACAAGCCAGGGGAAGCTACAGCCATTGCACACGCACAGGTGCGTGCATGCCTTTCTGTCTTTCCTAAGAGACTCTTGTACATAGGAAATCTGTGAAGGCCACCAGTCCCCCCACTCACCTTCCCAGAGACCACTGGCTTCGCTGCCCTGACATTTGATGCATCTCCCATGGAACCGGTCAGAGATAAACATGCCATTATTTGCAAAATTATAATTTAACGGTATAAAGCTTCAAGTCACATAATCCCAAAACTAGCTAAGATTTTTTTGTTTTGTTTTTGGTTTTTGGTTTTTTTTTTTTTTTAGCACATAAACTATACATTAAATATTTTGAGGTATTTCAGAGAGAATTGTCAAAGGCTAGAAGGAATTGTGCTGGACTGTGGGTTCCCTGTCTAGGAAAGATCTTTGGTAGGTACGAACCAGAAGGGCAGATGGAGGGATGGAAGTCCATCTGGGCTTAGAGAGGGCACTGACCTGTGTATGTGTGTGTGTAGGGGGACTGTGTGTGTGTGTGTGTGTGTGTGTGTGTGTGTGTGTGTGTGTGTGTTTTATAAAATTTTTTAGTTTTTTAGCTGGGTAGTAGTGGCACATGCCTTTAGTCCCAGTACTCAGGAGGCAGAGGCAGGAGGATCTCTGAGTTCAGGGCCAGCCTGGTCTACAGATTGAGTTCCAGGACAGCCAGGGCTACACAGAGAAACCTTGTCTTGAAAAACAAAAACAAAAACAAAAAACAAAACAAAAAAGCAAAACATTTTATTTTTAATCCTATATGAATGTGTGCACATGAGTGTGGGTGCCTGGGGGGGCGGGCAGGAGAGGTCACTTAGTCCTCTGGCACTGGTGTTATGGGTGCTGGGAACCCAAACTGGGTCCACTGAGCCATCTCTCCAGCTGTGTGTGTGTGTGTGTGTGTGTGTGGCTGTGGGTATGTGGCTGTGTGTATGTGTACATGTGAGCTTGCCTGTACCTGCCAGCATGGATGGGTGTGTGTGTGTGTGTGTGTGGCTGTGGGTATGTGTCTGTGTGTATGTGTGTGTGTGTGTACATGTGAGCTTGCATGTACCTGCCAGCATGGATGGGTGTGTGTGTGTGGGGGGGCTGTGGGTATGTGTCTGTGTGTATGTATGTGTGTGTGTACATGTGAGCTTGCCTGTACCTGTCACATGGGTGTGTGGGTGTTGTTGTGTATGGGGAGACCTGTCACTTGATGAGTGGGAACAGGGGACTCTCTTCACTCTGAGCATTCTGCCTCACACCCAAAGGTTCTAGAAGCATCCATCCTAGCTGCTCCTGTGGGAGAGCAGCAAATCATTGAGGACGGAGGACACTCTACACACATCTTTGGTTCAATAAAAAGGCACTCGCCGACCTCGCTGTCCTCCTGTCCCTCTCTCTCTCTCTCTCTCTCTCTCTCTCTCTCTCTCTCTCTCGGGTGGGGGACAGCCATGGGGTGAAAGTGGGGACACCCTGGCTTCCAGCACAAACCCTTAGGGGTGGGGGAATCTTTGGTATCAGACGTGATCTTTCGAATCACAGCGTGGGCTCAATGAGGTAGCCTTTACAGGATGGGGGAGGTTCCTTTTTCTTTTTCTCACTAGAAAGTTCTCTTGCATTCTCTAGGGAAATGGGAGGGGGGGGCGTGGCTCATGGGAGTAGGGTTCAGTGGAGAGGGATTCCCAGGATCTTGAAGGGGAAGAGACAGCCTCCTGGGACATGGCTGCCAGGCCAGTCTTGAAATGTCACCCAGACGGGAGAGCTGAGCAGAGGGGTGGCCCCGGTGCTTCTGACCTTTCCCCATTGTACATTTTTTTTTCTTTTTGGCAAAACAATGGAGCAAGCAGTTTTCAGCTTCATCTTCTCTCTTCAGAGAGAGGTGTCACCAATGCAAGGTTTACCCCTGAATGTCCTCTGAGGGGCGCTCAGGTATGCACCCCAATCAACTGAAAAAAAAAAGGGTGATGAATTCCAGAGGTTTCCAGAACTTTGCATCCAAGGGACACCGATGGTGCCTCCATGGTGGCCCCAGATCTGGGAGAATCTGATGTCCCTCCCCTGAGATCTGGGGTGTCATCTTTGCTCTCTGGCGACCTTGTTCCCTGTGTAGCATTCTTCACATAACAAGGTGCTTATAGTGAACTCAGCCAGGGGTGCTGGGATGGCAGCATCCACAGGAGCAGCCCTCATCTCGCATCTACCACCGTCTCCTTGGAGACAGGGGGCTCCCCACAGCTTCCCTCCCCGGCATTAAGGCAGGGGATTGTTGGCACAGGCTACCCAGGCCAGGTCAGGGTGGTGGCTGGGGTCTCTACTTTGAGGGGCCATCCTGCGGGGTGGGGCCAGGGCTCAAAGGGCAGGATTGGGCATAGGGGCGCTGTAAGGATCCAGCTTGTTGTCGGTTTTGGCCACTTGGGATGGGTCTCAGTTCTTGGGGAGGGGACAAGGGGACAGAGACCTGGCCTGGAGGAGAAAGATGGGGAAGACAAGCAGACGCCTGCCCCCGCCTTTTGAGGAGATCTGAGATCTGGAAAGAAGGGTTCTCTATTAAAATCATCTTTAAATACCCGGGTTTTGTTTGTAAGATGTGCTTGATTCTTGACCCACTCTACCCTTGGGGTCCCTTTGGAGTCCAAAATTGAGCAGGAGGGGGTAGGGGGTCCCTGTCCTCTGGAGGTGGGGGTAGGGCTTGCTTTGGCTGGGTCAGGGACGGCCCCTTGCTCCCCGGGGTTAGCGTGTGCGGTCCGGGGCTGGGGTAAGTGTGGGGGCAGAAGGCTCAAGCCTTGGAGAAGGTAGTGGTGGCTGTCCCTGTGCCAGGGGTGGCACCGGGCTCCTCAGCCCAGCGGTTCATGCAGCGGCGACGCGCGTTCATGAAGAAGTTGCTGACAGTGTTGAGCTCCAGGCCCAGCTGCTGCGAGATGGTGGCTTGCATCTCCTTGGAAGGCCGCTTGTTCTCCTTAAAGATGGCAATCAGCGTGCGGCGCTGCAGGTCTGTGAACACGAGGCGTTGCTTCTTCGGCTGCAGAGCCCTCTCCTTCTGCTGATCCTGCTCTTTACGCTTGCAGGCTGGGAAGGGGACAGAGGGGAGAGAGGACACCACGGGGGTGAGGGGACACAGCCACATGAGGAGGGGCAGAGCACCGACCAGGGAGGAGGAAACGTGGTCAAAGGGATGGAGCAGAGACAAAGGGATGTGGGGGAAGAAGAGGACAGGAGACACAAGGATGAAGAGATGGGACACCCAGGGGATAAAGCATTGGGGAAGGAAGGGGAGGGGAGGAGGCCAGGTGGAGTCAGGGGACATGGAGTAGAAGGGTCAGCCAGGGAGCAGAGGACTGGGAATCAGTGCAAACTGGGGAGAGGTAGGCAGAGACAGCCAAAAATGGAGGACAGGACAAACTAGAGAGGAGTGGGGAAGACATGGAGTCACGCAGTGTGGGGACAGAGACAAAGCAAGGGGCATCTGCTAACAAGTCAGAGCCAGTCACATGCTGCAGCAGAAACTCCAGAGGTGGGCAGTCCCCAGCTTCCTAACTCTAATCCTCCCAGTCCAGCCGCTTGCTTCAGCGAGGGTTCCTGACAGAGCCCCAACACAGGCCCCTTCCCCAGAACCATGGATGTAGGTGTGCTGCGCATATCATACCTGATGTGATGGGGACAAGATGGGGACTCAGGTGGGACTGATCTGATGAAGACATGGCTGACTGTAGGCCCTGGGTTATATCTCAAGCAGTAAAGAATCCTAACGGCCTGTTGGCCCAGCTCTGGAACTCCCGTGGGACCTGTCCACCTCAGTTTCAGCCTTTGTCTCTGTTGCAAGCCCACCCCCAGCCTACAATCTCCTAGGGAGTGGTTAGGGTTGTGGCTAGAGGGTAGAGGGTATACAAATTGCAGTTAGAATGTTTGTCATCTGATCTAGATGCAACTCGAAACTCAAAAAAAAAAAAAATTAAATACATAGGTGTGATGGCTAAAGATAATTGTCAGCCTAATTAGAATCACCCAGGAGACCACTGTCTGTGTCTGTCTGCAAGGGAATTCCTTGATTATTTTTATTGAGGTGGGAAAAACGTGCCCACTATGGGTGGCACCATTCCCTAGACTGCGATCCTGTGGGTAGCACTGTTTCTAGGCTGGGATCCTGCCCACTATGGGAGACAGCATTCTAGGCTAGTATCCTTGGAGTGAGTGCCCTAGCATGCATGCTTTCACTGTCTCTTCTGACTTTGGGCATAGTGTGAGCATCTCCTCTAGCTGTTAAAACCTTCACTTCCCTAAAGCAATGGGCCCAGAACTATTAGCCTAGCAAACCCTTGCTCCCTTGAGTCGGCTTTTATTGAAGTATTTTATTACAGCGATAGGAAAAGTAGGAAGAACCAGGACTAAAGAACACAAGTTTCATGTGAATGAATAGAAATGGGCAGACATAGCTGCGCGACATTCCAGAACCCCAAGAATAGACAGAGATTCCCTAAAGCTTTCAAAAATGAAAGGCAGATGCTGTGTGAAAGATCCAGACTCAGGGTGGCTTTCATGTCCTTAGAAACTAGGAAGCAAAAAACGCCAAGGACAGACAGGGCTGGAGGTGGCTCAGTGCTTAAGAGCATTTGCTGCCCATGCAGGGGACCAACATCCGGGTCCCAGAAATCACACTGGGTAGCTGACTTGTAACTGCAAGTCAGTCACAGGACTCTTCACCCTCTTCTAGCCTTTGTGGGAACTGGTATGTACAGAGACACACTCATACATGTAATCAAAAATAAAATAGCCAGGTGGGGGTGGCGCATGCCTCTAGTCCCAACACTTGGGAGGCAGAGTCAGGGGATTCTGAGTTCTGATCTACAGAAGAAGTTCCAGGATAGCCAGGGCTACACAAAGAAACCCTTCCTCAAATAAACAAACAAAGCCAAAATTAATTAATTAATGAATTAATTAATTAAAAAAGAAACAAGGAGCCGGGCAGTGGGGGCACATACCTTTAGTTCCAGCACTTGGGAGGCAGAGGCAGGCAGATTTCTGAGTTCAAGGCTATCCTGGTCTACTACAGAGTGGGTTCCAGGACAGCCAGGGCTACACAGAGAAACCTTGTCTAGGAAAACCAAAAAAAAAAAAAAAAAAAAAAAAAAGAAAGAAAAGAAAAGAAACAAGAATTGGCTGGAGAGATGGCTCAGCAGTTAAGAGGTTAAGAGTACCAACTGCTCTTCCAGAGGTCCTGAGTTCAATTCCCAGCAACCACATGGTGACTCATAACCATCTGTAATGGGATCTGATGCCCTCTTCTGGTGTGTCTAAAGACAGCAACAGTGTAATACAAATAAAATAAATGAATGAATGAATGAAACAAGGAAAATGTATATTCCACCAGAATTGCCAACTATCTCTATATAAAGCACAAAACCGGGATGAAGGTACAGTGGGAGTGGTGTATAGTGGTCACACCTTTCGTTCTAGCGCAAAGGCTGGGGAATCTCTATGAATTCAAGCACAGCCTGCTATACATAGCAAGTCCCAGGCCAGCTAGGGCTGTACAGGGATCCTGTTTAAACAAACAAACACACAAACACAGAAAGAGAATCAAGCCGGGTGGTGGTGGCACATGCTTTTAATCCCAGCACTTGGGAGGCAGGGGCAGGTGGATTTCTGAGTTCGAGGCCAACTTGATCTACAGAGTGAGTTCCAGGACAGCCAGGGCTACACAGAGAAACCCTGTCTCGAAAAAACAAAAACAAAGAGAGAGAGAGAGAGAGAGAGAGAGAGAGAGAGAGAGAGAGAGTGTCAAGGACTGCAAGAATCAATATTTCACCTCTCTCTGTCTCTTCAAAACCCCCTGCAGGGTCTGCTCTGCTCATGGGCTTAGTGAAGGATGCTAGAGCAGAAGAGAACCCAGAAGGTGCTCTGCAGAAGGAGAGGGTTCCCTCTGGGACTGCTGAGGCCCCAGACTGGAATGGAAGGCTCCAGGGAAGTACCGAGAGCGGGCCACCTCATGAATGCCTCCATGGCTTACACAAGTCTTAATGAGTTGGTTTTCTCAGGAAATTGCTCGAGTGGCTTAAGGATCTGCAGAGTTGCACAAAAGAAGATACGGCATCCTTATAGTCTACGTGGCTGCATCATGGACTCCACGTGCATGGCCAAACCATGAGCATGGCCAAATCATGCTGCTTCGAGCAAAAGATTGATCTCTCAGCAGATGGACAAGCTGGCTGGGGGCTGGGTGGAGTTTGGAGATGAAAGAAGACACAAAGACTGGGAGAAGACTCTGTCAGTAAAGTCCTCAGATAAGCAGGAGGGCCTGAGTTCAAATCCTCCAAACCCATGAGAAAAGTCTGCTGCTGAGGTGAGCTTGTGAAATCCTAATGCTGAGGACTAGGAGGCAGGCAGATCCTGAGAACTCCTGGGCAACCTTGCCTGGCCCTAACCAGTGAGATGAGGTCTACTGAGAGAGTCTATTCAAACAAACAAATAGGTGGTGGCCCACGCCTTTAATCCCAGCACTTGGGAGGCAGAGGCAGGCAGATTTCTGAGTAGTTCAAGGCCAGCCTGGTCTACAGAGTGAGTTCCAGGACAGCCAGGGCTACACAGAGAAGCCCTGTCTCGAAA
>JADRCD010216836.1:0-13988 GCA_019843815.1 Montemys delectorum
CGTGTTCTCTCTTGGTGTGCCTCCATGAGCTGGGCTGTTGTTTTTAAAACAAAAACCCAAATGTTTGATTTACCAATAAAGACGCAGGAGCCAAATGCTGTGTGATAGCCTGCTAGCTCAGAGAAGCAGAGAAAACAGCCAGCTGACCCTCCTACTCCACCAATGTCCCAGAAGAGGAGAGAGTTCCTTTACCTTCTTTCCTGGATTCTCCTGTGTTCACTCCCTGTCAGCTGTTTGCTTGCTCCGCCTCTAGACCGATCATTAACTTTATTTAACTCTTGTTTACAGAAAGCTCTTGGGTAAAAAGTGTGTGCTAGGGCTGAGCCACACCACAATGAGAAACAGGTCTTTCCAGTTCACAATCTTGGGGTTCACAGTGTGATCAAATATCCTGCAATACCGGGCTGCTCTCGGCTGTACTGGGTGTACAGTGTCTGCTCACATGGCTGGTGAGAAGTGGAGTGGGCATGGCAGTGGAGGAGGCAAGTCCTGGGAGTCAGGGGACCAGCTCCTGAGGAACAACCGGAGGTCCCACAGTCCCAAGAGTAGCTAGACATCTCAGCCAGGCGCCTCTGAGGCAACCCTGCAGCTGACTAGTCTCCTGTCTGAAATGCAGGCTCACCAGCCCCTCTCACTCTTCTCATCTAGCCCTTCCATGTGGTCTCACTGGTTCCACTCTGAAGTGGTGGATTAATGCTGCCTCTGCTGCTAAACTCAAAGGCGGTGCAGGACCCCTGTAATCCGACCCTGCATTTGTTCAGTAAGGTACCCCCACCTCCAAGGATGACAAAGCTGATTCAGAACAGAGCCTCTGGGGATGGGCCCAGTTCCCCTGATGATGCTGAGTTGGGTGAGAGAAAGACAGTCCAGGCCATTCTGAAGAGGCTGAGGTGGGAGTAATGCTGAGATCGGGGTGGGGTGGAGGCCAGGTGATGCTAAGGTGGTCAGGATAGGGTCGAGTAGAGGCCCGGGGAACCGTCTTTTTATTTTCTAGCTCCTTTCCCTGCAACCAGCAACCAAAGTCAGACTGCCTATAGATTATTCTTCCTCACAGCTCCCTGACTTTCTCCCCTCACTGTAATTGTGCCATCTCTCTTCCCAGAGACTGGCATACAACAGAACCTGGTGATCAATTGAATGAATGAGTGAATGAACGAATGACAAAAAGATAAACTGGCATAGGCATGGGAGGAAGCTGTCAGCTTGTCCTAGGTCTTAAGTATAGAGCGGAAGAGATTGGGGAAGAGCCACTAGTCCAAGAGCGCCTCCATGGGGTTAGTACCATCAGATTTAGTGCCTGATGCCCAAGCATTTGACATGAAAGAAATAAAGAATTGATAGAAAACGTGGCTATGGGTCTGCATGAGCTTCAAGAGTGTGAGTATGTGGTAAGTGAAGACTGGGTTGTGATTGAGCCTCAGTGTGAGTTCAGGTACTGTTGCAGTCATGTACATGTACACAGCCTCTCTCTCTCTCTCTCTCTCTCTCTCTCTCTCTCTCTCTCTCTCTCACACACACACACACACACACACACACACACACACACACACACGCAATGCCAAGTTCAAGCACAGGAGCTTATCACGTTCCCTCTGCAGAAGCTCAGGGTAGGCAGCACAGGGCTTTACAAACTGGCGTAGGTCCTGCCTTAGGGGCCTTGTAAGAAGCTCCCACACTCTCTGCTTCTGAAGCAACTATTTGTGTAACTGTTGGAAACACAAGACCACAAAACATCACTTAGAAGCCACTGGAAACTGCCCTGAGGGGGTGTGGTAAATGGAAAAATATTTCCAAAAAAAAAAAGCCTACGGCTGGCTCTCAGTAAGAACGGGATGAGCCCGTGGCATGGGCCACTGATGGCCTCCTCCCAGCTCCCTGCGACTGGAACTGCACCCAGGGCAGCAGCGACTAGAAGACAGAGGCTTCCTCTCCCCAGGCTCTCGTTTTATCCTGTTAAGGGCAGGCAACTGGAAACCTATGTAGGTCTGTGTCACAGAAACCCTACGCTGGATGATCATGGCTGAGAATTCAAGACTCACTCCCTAACCCATCCACACCTCCCAGGCATTGGACTAAGCCCTGAGGTCTGCACCATCCTCAGGCAAGCTCCCATGGGGCACAGGTCACAAACTGGAAGATTGGAAAGACCAGGGACTGACCTCAGCGCTCTCCCAGGACGGTGCCACTTGGGGAAGGGTACCCTGTGCACTGGGGAGAAGCTCTGCTCCAAGTCAGAGGCTGCCCCTGGTGGTTCTGCTTCAGGGGGCTGACTTCATTTGGAACAGAGCCACGACAATGGAATAATGAAGCAATCCAGGGCTAGCGACTCTGAGATACCAGTAACAACAAGTGAGGCTGTAGACTCACCAGAACTCTGAAAGAATCGTGGGAAGCGCCAGCTAAGAACAGCCTCCAGGGCGTTTTCCATCCCTGAAGGGCAGAAATACTGGCCTCAGGCTATACCCACTCAGGAGCCATCCCATAATAGGCGTGATCTATGTATTACTTCACAGCCTTTAAGTTTACCTCCTACAAAGGCATAACTCAACACATCTTTATCATTTTCTCTTCCCGACTCATTTTCAGTAAAAAGTTATCCCAGGGCCAGTGAGATGGCTCAGTGGGTAAGGGCACCTGCCAATCTCTGGAACCCACATGGTGGAAGATGAAATATGACCTCCACGTCCACACCATGGCACAGGTACACACACACAAAATAAACATTAAATAAAATAAGAAGACTTTATCTCTGTGTACAAGCTACATGACAGAAAAGAGACTCCAAAGGAAAAGTGGTCCCTTCATGTGATGCCCACCCCCTCAGCTGACAAACACCCACCTGACTTTCTCAGGGTCAGCAGCAGCACTGAGTCAGAGGTCAAGTTCTAAGGACGGAAGCTTGGGAGCTCAGGGCAGGGAGGCAACGCACCAGGTTGGCAAATTCTTCGGAGATTAGTTAACACATTTTCTCTCAGAGTTCATTGTTAGAAAAGAGGGAGCTTTTCCCTTTCTCTTAGTGAAGTAATGTCATTTATTCATACATGTCCCTAATTGGCCTCCCTCCCTTCTGCAGAAAGGACATGGGTCTTTTCCAGGTCAGATCCGTGCTTAGTCATCTGAGTCCCCTCCCGCCTCCCCTTGTCTTTCCGGAACTGGACTCTGTCTCTGAAGGAAATGGCAGGCTCTGTTTTTCTTTTCTTGAAAGCACTCAGTTTGTGAAGTCAAGAGCTGGGAATGGAGAAAGTAGGGCGATCCGTGGCTCCCATGCAATCGGAAGTGACCAGCTTTCCTCTCTTTGTCCTGCCCAGCCTAAACTCGTGATATCTTGGGCAGCTCCCTTAAAAGCAGGAAGACAGTATTTCTACCACAAGATAAGTTCTCAATTGTGTTTTCTGCTGAAGCATTTGAAAGAAATGCAATCAGTCCTTGAGCTACCTTCAAAAAAGATCGGGAACCTTTTAAAACAGGGCTCCTCTGGAGAGAATCTGTCAGGGTCTTGACATCCCTGCAAAGGTGGGCCTAATTACATCTTAAAATGCTCACAGGACTCATGACTGCAGTAGCTCTCTAAGAAGGCCAATTTTTGGGAGCCCCCTCTCTGAGGCAAAGGGAGAAGAGGAAAAGGATGAGGAACTGTGGGAGGAGGGATGGGGGACAGCTGAAATGTAAGTAAATAAAATACTTTTTTTTTTTTGAAAAAAGAGATTAAAATAAACTGCATAAACCGACAAAATAGAAAGTCAATTTTAGTTTCCTAACAAAACTGAGCTGTAATTTGGCAAATTCTAGGCTCTCAAGATTAAGCACATAGTGAGTAGCAATCTTTATTATTAGTATTAATTATTAAATAACACTCCAGGGCAGGTGTGGTGGTGCCTGCTATGTCACAGCACTTCAGAAGCTAAGGCAGGGGGATTACAAGTTCTAGGGAAGCCTGAAGCACAGAGTAACACTGGCTCAAAACCTGGTTTTGGTTGGTATAGTAGGAGAAGCATCTGCCACTCACATGGATGAGGTACCTTGAGATGTCTTGATACATATATACACTGTGCGATATTTAAAATGGGCTAGAGATGTCTTTCTCCTCCAACGTGGCATCTACATGATGCAGACATGGAAAATCCGGGAGCCACAGGCTGCTCACATTCCTCAACACAGTAAAGCCCAAGTTCTTCTTTTTCTTCTTTATATCTTTTTCCTTCTTTCAGATACTGTGCTGTCCCAGACACCCTGGACTTTCTCCCTCTTTTTCTATGGAGTGACCCTCTGCCCCACACCCACCTGCGCCTGCCCACACCCTAGCTTCTGTGATGTGGCTGCTTACCTGATTTGCTCTCTTCCTCCTCCAGACAGCAGCTGAGATTCAGTCTGTCCTCTGGTTTTTCTTTGAAACTCAGTAAAACTGTTCTCAAGCTCAAGATAGAGAGATGATAGATAGATAGATAGATAGATAGATAGATAGATAGATAGATAGGTGGGGAGAAAGATAGAAAGACAGTCAGTCAGAGGCGATGTCTGAGGCTAAGCTCACCCCTGGCAGCGGGTTTTTTGTGCTGCCAGAATATTCTTTCGCCTCCAGAAGATGGTGGGTCTCTCTGGCCTGTCCTCAGGATCTTACGGTTTTTCACGGCCTTCTCAGGGGACAGAGGCAGGAAGGTAACAGGCAAACTGATGACCCAGGAGATGTTGGTGGCAGTGGCTGCCACAGGTTAAGTTGTACTGCCGGAGCCACAGGGAGCATGTGCTGGGACAGAGAAGGGACCCAAGGCCTGAGGCCATGACTCCATAGGGAGCAGTCTCCAGGAATGGCAGCCTGCAGCATCTCCACGCTGAGGATCAGAAGGTGAGCCGGGTAGCATCGTACCCAGGATCTGACGATCAGAAGGTGAGCCGGGTAGCATCGTACTCAGGATCTGAGGATCAGAAGGTGAGCCGAGTAGCATCGTACCCAGGATAGTGAGCTTCCATGGTGGGGTGTATTCTCAGGGATTTTCTGTGTGACAGACCACACCCTTCACTAATGAGGCTGTAGGCCTGGCTGTGGCACTTCACAGGGACTTGGGCAGGTGTCTGTGTCTAGTTTAATACAGTAGAACAGCTTTATCCAATGGAGCTCTTGGTACCTTCCAAGACAGCAGTGTGGCTATGAGCACTCAGATGCATCTGGGGAAATCTGAGGGATGACTAAGTCATATTATTGTCTTAGTTGTTTGTTTTGGAGATGGGATTCCAAGAAGTAATCCAGGGTGAGGATGTAGCTGAGGATGCCCTCCAACCCTGATCCTTCCCCTGTGGTGATAGAATTACTGCACAGCCAATTCGTGTGGCACTAGGGATGAGACCCAGGGCTCTGACCACACTAGGCAAGCAGTCTACCAGCTAAGCTCTATCAATAACCCCAGCTTTTTTTTCTGGGTTTGAACCTAAGTCCTCAAGCACGGTAGGCAAGTGCTACCACTGCATAGCCCCAGGCTTAGCCAAGGTTTTGTCATTACCATCATCACCATCATCATCACCATCAACACCATCACCATTACTACCAACATCATCATCATCACCAACATCACCCAGCTACAGAGAGATTGAACCCAGGGCCTCCCAATGGTAGACAAGTGCTCTCCACTGAGCCTCACCCAAGTCCTAATGGACTAAAAATCAGATTTAAATCACCATGTGTCCAGTGGTCTCGTAGTAATTATCACAGCCCCACATTGCCAACATCTGTGCTTACATGTGTTTCTTGTACTTTCTCCAGGAAGCCTAGCATTGCTTCCTGTCCAGGAGATGTGCCTGTTGATTTAAAAATCCTAAAAGGGAGACCGTGGCCCCAGGATTTTTAGTTGACTTCTCAGCATCTCTCTTATACTGGGCATAGGGCTCTTTACTTGCCTACCTTGCAGCCACAATCTGAGTTGCTCCTGGCACACACGTTGGGTATTTAGGATTTCATCTCCAAGGTTACAGTACAGTCCTGGGGTGCAGTTGGGCCAACTCAGACTTAAATGAGCTTCATAGACTCAAACAGCCACAGTTTCCGGTTGTAACTACCCTGCCAAACCTGGGTTTGGCCTGAGAAGTCTGTTTGTGAGAAAGTTTATGGTGAACTCGGCCACAGAGTCTGAGGCCATTCAGACCTGAACGCCTGCCTCCAAGCTCTGCTGACAAAGCTGTTCCACAGACTCTTGCCCACGTTTCCCCACTGGCTCGTGCTCTCTCTAACTCCCCTCCTGCAGGGTAAATGGCCGCTGCTCTCTCAGGAGGACGAGCTTGCTGGCAATCAGCACAGTACCTCTGCTCCTCCTGTGTACAAAAGCATCCATTTTCAGCATCATCAGAGGGAAGATATGATTGCCGAGGAGGAAACTGAGGCACAGCACGCTCTCTCAATGTCAGCCTACAAGCAAGTCAGAGGAATAGCCAGAAGGCCAGAGCGACCCAGTGCTCAGAGAAACACAGTGTCTTGGGCTGGGACAGAATCAGGTCCGGTCTGGCTGGTGTCTGTTTTCCAGGATGTATGAGAAGCAAGGACAGGGGCAGAAGCTCCAGCTCCATTTTTGGAAGACCCTGTAGATGAGGCATCGCACCAGAAGCAGCATGAGGTAGCATCCAACCCTGGGGAAAGCAGATAAAAGGCTCCCTGCTGAGGTTTGAGCCGGGTTGCTTTCTTAAATGGCATGTGTAGGAGACCTGGTTCCAAAGCAACCTGATAAAAGACAGTGATAAGTGTCAGTCAGGCCACAGAGAGTCTGCTTTGATGGAGGGATTTGTTTTCCTTCCCTTGAAAGTGAGCTGGTTATCCTGAGAGCTGGTGGTGGTAGAAACCGAGCTTGCGGCCCTCAGCTTCCTCCAGCCGCCTGCTGCCATGTGACTTCTTCTGGAGATGCTCAGGTCTCCTTCCCCATGCGCAGAGCAGCACACAGCCTTCCACAGAAGCAGAGCTACCCACCAGAATAAACTTCTGTTCTTTAGATCTCTGGCTGTGGCGTAGACTTTACTGGCTGAGCCACATCTCCAGCCTCAAGTTCTTTATAAATCTTCCAACCATAAGTATTTTGTTACAGCGAAGAGAAAATGGGGTTAAGATGCTCAGCTCCAGCCCGACAGCCTCAGCCTTTGTTTTGTTTTGTTGTTGTTTTTGTTTTGGGGTTTTTTTTTGGGGGGAGGGGTGACCTGGAGCAGGCAGATTTCCAGAGACTTGTGGAGAAAGGAGAGTTGGTTGAAAGTGGGCTCTGGTAGCTCCCCCGACCTTCCCTGTTGTTCCACATAAGTTCTGTGGGCCACCAGGGACAGCTTGCACCCCAAATCTCATCCCTGTGGATGCTTTAAGTCTGTTTCTGAAGTGGGAATTATTGATTTTTATATCTTAGGACAGGTCTCTTGAAGCCCAGGATGGCCTTCAACTCAGCTTGAGATGTGACCTTGAACATCTATGATCTATCTCGCCTCCAGCTCCCCGGTGATAATGTGCACACTATGCCTGCTTTATGTAGTGCTATAGATGGGCCGAAGACTGCATTTCTGCTGGGCCAACACTCAACACCAGAGCTACAGGCCCTCAGCAGAGGCTCTTGAAAAGGGGATTTCCTGAGGCATTGCTCCCAGTGAGGAGGGCAAGGGAAGGGGCGCTTCTACACAGGGGAGGACAGGTAGGAACCAAATACAGCCACCCTTCCCATGGTTGCTGGGAAAGCGGGTCTGGTAAGCACCGTGTCACGAATTACTCCATCCTTCTGTCAGGAGTAGTGGACTGATCACGTGGATCTGGAGAGCCCACGTGGTTCCTGAATGTAGACTTCTTGTCCCCAGAGCAGTAGCAAACACCATGACACCCCAAGGTCCCAAGATCCCCTCTAATAACTCAGGTCAATCTGGAAGGGTGATATTCTCTGCAGGCAGCACATAGCTTCAGAGTCAGCACTGGCACAAGGTCACTGAGGTGGTGGTGTGTGCAAACCTCCCAACAGCACGTTCTAAGACCCCACTGCTTGGCAATGGCAGGGACATCTCTGCTCAGAGACACACACAGTCATGGAGGGCGCAGGCTCCGAGCTCCCTGGGCGCACCTCTATGTAGGTGTTTCCCCCATGCCCCACAGTCTGGTCCAGCAGCCAGTCCTCATCCAAGTGTGCTTCAGTCATTTTCCTCCTGGGCTTGGTGCCCATCCAAACACAGTTCTGGCAGGACCCATGAGGCCCAGAGACGAAAGGGGCAGTCTCTGCTGGAAGTCAGAAGATGCAAACCAACAGCTTATTGTACTTGCAAGGCTAGAGGCTGATCCATGCCTGGGCTGCCTGGTGTGGAGCCACTCCTGAAAGGACAGGAAGAGTGTGCACATGCGCCATGAGTCTGCCTGTATCTGTCTCTGCCTCTCTGTCTCTCTCTCTGTCTGTCTCTGTCTCTGTCTCTCTGTCTGTCTCTGTCTCTCTGTCCCTGTCTCTCTATCTCTGTCTATCTATCTGTCTCTGTATGTGTGTGTGTGTGTGACAGAGATAGGTAAATGATAGCTAAGGGAAAGCAAGTATGGACGCCTGTCGAGGGTAGGTGGTGGGGGAGGCAGAGATTCAGGGGATATCATTGTGGAATTCTTTGTGGGCAATGTCAGTGTGAGCAAAGCTCTCTCTAAGCAGTAAAAGAACACCTTCTGCTGCAGTTTTCTCTTTGGTTCCACAGAGAGAGATGTTAGATTGACAGCATCTATTCCCAGAGCTGGAGAAGAGGCCTGTTGGATGCAGAAACAGACTAAGAGGGGGAGAGTTACTCTGAAAGCAAGGACAAGAGCAGAATTCACCCCCTTGGGGGGTCAGGGAAAGAATACAACAACATCATTATCAAGAAGTTAGGTTCTGGGGGCTGAGAGAAGGCTCCATGGTTGGAGAGCTTGCCATGCAAACATGAGGACAGAATGTGGATCTCTGGAACCCACAGAAAGCATGGGTGGACTTGGAGCCACCTGTAATTCCAACCATGGAAGGATAAGCTGAGTGCTCTGCAGAGCAAGCTGGCTAGTGAGACTAGCCTTAACCGGTGAGCAAGCTGGCCAGTGAGACTAGCCTTAACCGGTGAGCTCTACTTTTGATTGAGACCCCACCTTGAGGAATTGAATGGAATGGTGATGGAGAAGAGTTCCTGACATCAACCCTAACCCTCCACATGCATCCACACATATGTGCATGCCACACCACATACAAACGGAAAAGGGGGAAAATGTCTGCTATAACATAGAGTAAATGTCTCTCTGGTGACATTTAGAACGTGTCACTCAGCACCCCTCAAGTTTTGTCCAGGCCCTGCAACATGAATGAAGGTGTCAGACACCTAGGAATCCTGAGGAAATTCTGTTGCCACTCAAACAATAGGACATCTTTCCTGACAAAGCCACATGTGGTAGGCCTCAGTGCTTAGCCTGTTAGCCTGAAGTTCCCTTGTCTATATGCTTTGAAGACTACCGTGAGGTTGGGGTGAGGGCCAGCAGAGCTGTCTTCAGGAGATGCGTGTCCTAGTTTGCTTTCTGTTGCTGAGATGAACAGCACGACCAAAAACAGCTTGGGGAGGACAGGCATGGGCTCTATGCTTTATAGACCAATCACAACAGTCTCTCACTGAGGAAGGCGAGGCAGGGACAAGATGACAGAGAAACACTGCTCATTGGCTTGTTCCTCATGGCTTGCTCAGCCTGCTTCTTATCCTACCCAGGACCACCTGCCCGAGGTGTGAGAACCTCTTACATCAATCATTATTCAAAGAAACTCCCACACACACTTGCCAAGAGACCAATTTGACAAGGTCACTTGAAATCCTAAATGGTCTGGCACAGTTGTGCACGTGGTAGATGCAGCAGGAGCCTTCCGATGCTCTAAGTCTGTATTAGTGACATCTCACGCCACTAAAACAACTCATGCCTGACGGAGACAGCGTCAGGGGTTGGGGGGAGAGTTATTCTGGCTCACAGTTTCAGTTAATCACAGTGGTCGGAGAAGCTGCGTCCGCAGCACCAGAATGTGGGGTCTCTTGTTCTGAGGCATCTGCGGACAAAGGAAGCTGACGGTTGGACCTCAGGAGCCTGCCCACCCGCAATAATGCACCGCCTCCTGCTAGGTCCCCAGATTTCAGCACGATCAGCTGAGGACCAAATGTTTAAACACACGACCTACAACATAGCAAAACCCCCCTGGGACCCTAAAGAAAATGTCTTTGGTCACACCACTCCCCTGCTGTGGGCCTCCTGTCAGGTAGGGATGCCTAACCAACCCCTGCTTTTGTCTGGCCTGTTTCCTGAGCCCTCTATTTCTCCTCTTCAAGCTTTGCAGTGATTTGAATGTGGTCACTGCCCGCTCCCTATACATGCCCTTGGTTACTCAGGCTGCTGAATTTTACCACCAGAAGCACTGTGGTTTTAATCCCAAACCCAGGAGTCTGCAAACTTTTACTGTGTGGAACAAAATCAGGGCATGGGTCAAATCCCTCCTCTTCAATGGTTTGTGTAGCCCTGGAGCTAATGGTAGCTTTCACACTGTTAACCTTGGCTGTCAGTCCTTTAAAAACAGAGTCTCTCACTGACCTAGAACTTTCCAAGATGGTTAGCTGACTGGGGCTGGGGGTGAGTGCAGAGGAGCATCATGCTTTCTTACAAGTGTTCTGGAGAGTAAATCCAAATCAAAGCTTGCAACATAGGATCCTTAGCAATTGAGCCATCTCTCAAGCCCCCAAAATGGTGTTTTTTTTTTTTTTTAAAGCAGGTGAATCTGGGTGTCTGCAGTCACACTTGTACTCCCAGCACTCATTAAGGGGAAGCTTGTCATGAGTTCGAGGCCAGCCTAGCTACAGGTGAGAGCCTGTCTTAAAAAAAAAAACAAACAGCAAAAGTTGTGAGACTATACCAAATGTAGTTTGAAAGTAAACAGAATTCAAGTCCCAGTGTCCACAGGGACAGGGCCTCGAAACAAACATCTTTTTGTTGTTATTGTTTTTGTTTTTCGAGACAAGGTTTCTCTGTGTAGCCCTGGCTGTCCTGAAACTCACTCTGTAGACCAGGCTGGCCTCGAACTCAGAAATCAGCCTGCCTCTGCCTCCCAAGTGCTGGGATTAAAGGCGTGCGCCACCACCACCCGGCTGAAATAAACATCTTTATCCATTTGTCCACAGGGATGTGGCCTCAAAACAGACATTCTTATCCACCCCACGTGATCAGAAGGAAGGCATCACACTGGCCCTACAGATACAGATGTGGGAGAAAAAAAAATATCAAGGCCCCCCAAACCTGAGTAGTTTCTGATCTTTCCTTTAAGAAAATCCCGTGATTTTCTGCTCTAAACAAATAATATTAAAAATTAAAAATCTCTTGTGTGCCAGGCATGGTGGCACATGACTGTAACATGGTTACAACCCAAGTGCTCAAGAGGCTGAGATGATCAGATCTCAGATCACAAATTCAAAGCCAGCCTGGGATACACAGAGTAGTTTGCCTCAAGAATAAATAAATTAGGGGGCTGGAGCGGTTAAGAGAACTAACTGCTCTTCCAGAGGTCCTGAGCTCAATTCCCAGCAACCACATGGTGGCTCACAACCATCTGTAAAGGGATCTGATGCCCTCTTCTGGGGTGTCTGAAGACAGCTACAGTGTGCTCATGTAAATAAAATAAATAAATACATAATACATAAATAAATACATGTTAAAATACCTCTGAGCTCATATTTTCTTCCCTACCAGTTTTATTAAAGTCTTATTGCAAATTTACTTACTGTGTGTGTCTGTGTGTATCTGTGTATGTGTGTGTGTCTGTGTGTATCTGTGTATATGTGTGTGTATGTGTGTGTGTGTGTGCATGGCACACACATGCACCATCAGATATTTTGTCACAGAAACTAGAATAGTGACCAATACCCCACTTAAAAACACCAACTCTTTTCAAGCATCACATCCAACATTTATATCATCCTGCTTGATTCTCACGGGCAGAAGAGTCTCATGCCTGCATTTGTGAATTTTTACTATCATACACCACTGTTACCCTTTGCTTAGGTTTTTGTCTCTGTATCATGACACATGTAAGAAGGTCAGAGGACAGCTTGCAGGAGTTGTTTCCCGCCGTCCACACTGTGGAGTGAACTCAGGTGGTCAGGCTTGCTAGCACTCACCTTTCACCCACTGACCTATCTCGCCGCTTCCCACCTGCATAATTTTGAATGAATATTTGTGACCCCCTGTTTACTCGGGTCATGAATATAGATGACCCAACATCTGGCTGAGATGTAAGTGCTGAGTAAATGTGAATCTCAATTCTGTGTAGAATTACTGGTGTATAGACGTGATTTCAAGCGAGTACAAGCCACCACATCTTCCTCCCAATTTATTCCAGGGTGTGCTGTAAACAGTGAGACGTCCCTTTGACAGCTTTCCAGCTTCACCCATCTCAGATGACATGACAGATTCTCCTTCATAGAAGGTACAAGTGGAACTGGAGAGGGTGGGGAGACAGCACATTCTGGATCCTTCCTTCTTCAGAAAGTATGGTCTCATCCAGATGCATCGTTTTCAGTAGAAGTGGCCCATGTTCCTGGGGAGCGAGGAGTCCAGGCCACTGTTCATCCATATTTCTTGAATGATTTGCTCCCTGCGCTCAATCCTTTCTGCCAGCTCAGCAGCTTCTATAGAGCTATAGGCTGGATATGAAGTCCTACAAAACCTGGACAATTCCTCAGGTAACTCAGAATCCGAGGAGTCCTCCTCTTCCACGTCCTCTTCACTGTCCTCCTCTGCCTTGTCGCTCCCTAGCACCAGGTGCTCTCTCCCCTGCCTCAGCTCCCGGAAGTC
Organism: Montemys delectorum; assembly: GCA_019843815.1. Taxonomy (NCBI): domain Eukaryota; kingdom Metazoa; phylum Chordata; class Mammalia; order Rodentia; family Muridae; genus Montemys; species Montemys delectorum. The sequence goes on from JADRCD010216836.1 coordinate 12,812, forward strand.
CTTGGTACAGGACACTCTGATGACCAGGGCACATAGTGTGAGGAGCAGGCCAACGCAGACACTAGACATGAACAGCAGAGCGGCTCTCTCGGGGTGGGCTGGAAGAAGATGAGAACATGTGAGGATCTGAAAGGGTTAATTTGGGCTCATGGTTTTGAAGACTTGCCCTCTCTCATGTCAGAGAAGACGTGGCAACGGGCTCCTGTGGTAAAATGTGTTTTCATCACAGTGGACCAGGACTTAGGGTTCTTCCCAAAATGGCATTACTAGTGGGCGGCACGCATTCCGAACAGGACCCTATGGAAGACATTCCAGATTCAAATTATAACAAGCAGCCACTGATAACGCATAAAGCACGAAGCCTGACTGTGTCCCAATAAAACTTTATTTATAGATTGGACCTGGGAGCCATTGGTTGAACATACCCACAGATGTTCAAACGGAGCCCAGAGGGAAAGCTGCAGAGGTCTGCAGCCTCCCCAGGCAGAACCAGGCTGGATCCTGGAGCTCCTGGTGGGATATACTTTGGTCAACTGTGGGGATCCTACTCCCCTGGGAAAAAACAGTGAAGACTGTTCATTGTCTTTACCCCTGCTGTTTTTCCCCAGGGGTGTAGACTGGAGAAAAACTCCAGGGCTGCTAAGATTCCTCTGCAGGGAGGGACCTCACAGCTACGATCCTGAAAGTGGACACCTCCCCAGCCAGCTTCCTTCCCACAGCCTAAGCTGTCCCTGGAGTGGCTCTACTCATCTGCACCTCCCCGCTCTCTTTAAGACCCAGATGTCTGAATTAACATTTGTTTAGGTGAGGAAGCACAGCTGATTGTTTCTGTCATCCTATCAGTGTTGAAGAGACAAAGTATATAAAGGACTTGCTCTCACCGAGTGCTGAAGCCAGTGTGGAGTGTGGAGTGCTGAAGTCTGAACGTTAGGACACCACACATGTGGGCACCACTGAGCCACATACCTCAGCGCCATTTTTAAGGAATTTAGACTAATTAAATTAAGTGAATCATAATCCTTAGGGTAGATCATATGCTACCTTAGGTCACATCACATGCTACCTTAGGTCACATCACATGCTACCTTAGGGCACATCACATGCTACCTTAGGGCACATCACATGCTACCTTAGGGCACATCACATGCTACCTTAGGGCACATCACATGCTACCTTA
>JADRCD010216837.1:0-21590 GCA_019843815.1 Montemys delectorum
AGTGCCTGGGGGTCTCTACACACAGTCCCTGGGGGCCTCTACACACAGTGCCTGGGGGCCTCTACACACAGTCCTTGGGGGTCTCTACACACAGTCCTTGGGGGGTCTCTACACACAGTGCCTGACTGGCCTAGTGACCAAGCATGAAGATTTTTCTTCATTGGTGGCCAGAAAAAGGAACTGTGCTTCAAGGAGAATAACTGGTCATTCTTCAAACTGTTGTGACTTGGGGAATGCAATTTGCTACTGCCCCACCTACTTTGATGTCCCTGGCAATATTTTTGCTATGAAAACATGTTGTGGGAATTATTAAAAATGGAATCTACCCCGTGAACTCTCTTTCCTGCCTCCTTTCTACGTTCTTGTGCTAGCACCGCCCAGCCTCACCATGTCCAGGCGGGCTCTTGTTGTTCTCTCCCAGCTAGCAGCAACATCTCACTCACATGCATCTCTTTACACACCCACAACCATTCATGTAGCTAGTGCCTAGGACCCGGTAGGTAAAGCATGACTCTTAAGGCTTAATTATCTAATCAGGTTTATATAATAATAAGATCACAATTTATAAGATACCAATACAATAATTTTAGAACCAAATAATAAAGACAATATTTTGACCCAATTAATTTAACTTTGTCCTGTCCAAGGTTAAACCTAATTTTACCTAATTCCTGTCCAATCATGGGCCTGTCACTGCCCTAATGTGATTGGACAGAGAGAGAGAGGTGGAGCTAGAGTTGGAAGAGGAGAAAAGTCAGAGAAGAGGAAGAGAAGGAGCTTCAACATGAAGTCAGATGATGAGGACAAGTCAGACCCCGAGTGGTTAGACAACCAAGCAAAGGTTGTTACAAAATAGATTAACTGGGTTAGAATATTGTCTTTATTATTTGGTTCTGAAATTATTACATTGGCATCTTATAAACTGTGATCTTATTATTATATAAACCTGATGGGATATTAAAGCCTTAAGAGTCATGCATTACCTACCAAGTCCTAGGCACTAGCTGGATGAGTGATTGTGGGGACGTATAAGGTGATGCATGTGAGCGAAATGTTGTAACTAGCTGGAGAAGATAGCAAGAACCTGCCGGAACTTAGTGTTGAGGCGAGATGGTACTGGTACAAGAACGTGAACCAGTGGGAAAGAGAGTTTGCGAGGTAGATTCATTTTTTATTAATTCCCACAACAGATGGCCATCCAACGTACTGCCTGGGCATGAATCCACTAGTAATTTAAAACGATTACCCTGAAGTTAAAGTTTATATTTTATTTCCTTTTTTTTTTTTTTTTTTTTTTTTTTTTTTTTATTTTAATGGGTAAATAGCCAGAGAGGCACCAAAAGCGAGTCACATGACTCAAGCTCAGCAAGTAGGAACAAAGAAGAACTCTGAGGCCCCCTGCTGTGGGTAATTACAGGCTACTCTGAGTCAAGAAAGAGAAAAATTGAGTTATTTACCTCTGAGAACAGAGGATTTAAACTATGAATTTGACATTGAGATTATTTACTTTTAAAGTGGATCAGTATTCAGATTTTGTCCTGGTCACCTGGAAAGTTTCACCCATGGTTGGAAACAAGATAAGGGGTAGTAATAATCACTGACTCCAAATAGAGAGACAGTCATAATCACCTGCTTTTAACAGATATTAATAAAAACCGGGGACACTAGACAGAGCCAAACAAATAATTATAACTTGATTATTTAGCCAGAGGAAGCTCATATTCTTTCTAACGTGGCCTACATGGGATTCTGGGTGTCTTTTCCTACTTGGCTTGACAGAATTTTCCTAATTAAGACTCATGATATTTTAATTTATTTCATTTGTTTTAGATTGTTTTAATTTGTACTAAGATAGGGAAAATTAGTCACTGACTCCAGAGTAGAGAGTGCAGGGCTAAACACTACCTGCTTTTAACATATATTAATAAAAGTCTGGGACTTTCTAAGGCAGGACCAGCTGGGAGGCACAGGCCTCACAAGTGCTGAGCAGCCAGGACAGGATCCTCTCAACCTCCGTCTACACCTAGGAGTGACAGCAGTGGATACTCAACTCTCTCTGCCCCTTCCCTGCAAGTGGAGAGCCTGCCTTCACGAAGTGCTCTAACCCAGGGACTCAGGTGAGATCCACAATTTTCTCTCTGGTGACATTCTAAGGCAGGACCAGCTGGGAGACATAGGCCTCACAAGTGGCAGGGCAGCCTGGTCAGGATCATTTCTACCTGAGACCACACCTAGGAGGGACAACAGATCCAAAGCCCTCTCTGCATCTTTCCTGCAAGTGGAGATCCTGTCTATAGGGTGTGCCCTGACCCCAGGAATCAGGACAGGCAACTGATCCACAGCCATCTGTGCCCAGATTTTACCAGAGGAGAGCTGATCTCCCAGAAGTGCCGACACAGGCTTACACAGCCGCAGGAGGAACAAGCTCTAGTCAGAGACAGCAAGAACATCTAACACCAGAGATCAACAGATGGCGAAAGGCAAACACAAGAATCTTACCAACAGAAACCAAACCTACTTGGCTTCATCAGAACCTAGTACTCCCACCACAGCAAGTCCTGGATATCCCAAAACACCAGAAAAGCAAGATTTGGATCTAGAATCATATCTCACGATGTTGCTAGAGGAATTAAAGAAGAACATATTATTAAAGAAATACAGGAGAACACAGGTAAAGAGGTACAAGCCTTTAAAGAGGAAACAAAAAAATCCCTTAAAGAATTAAAGGAGACCACGAGTAAACAAGTAGAAGCACTTAAAGAGGAAACACAAAAACCCCTTAAAGAATTACAGGAAAGCACAAACAGGTGAAGGAATTGAGCAAAACCATCCAGGACCTAAAAATGGAAGTAGAAACTGTTAAGAAGTCACAAAGAAAGACAACTCTGGACTTAGAAATCTTAGGAAAGAAGTCAGAAAACACAGATGCAAGCATCACCAACAGACTACACGAGATCGAGGAGAGAATCTCAGGCATAGAAGATAACATAGAAAACATTGACACAACAGTCAAAGAAAATGCAAAATGCAAAAAGTTCCTGACCTAAAACATCCAGGAAATCCAGGACACAATGAGAAGACCAAACCTAAGGATAATAGGAATAGAAGAGAAGACCTCCAGCTTTAAGGGCCAAAAATATTTTCAACAAAATTATAAAAGAAAACTTTCCTAACCTAAAGAAACAGATACCAATGAACATATAAGCCTATAGAACTCCAAATAGACTGAACCAGAAAAGAAATTCCTTCCATCACATAATAGTCAAAACACAAATGCACAAAACATAGAAAGAATACTAAAAGCAGTAAGGGAAAAAGGTCAAGTAACATATAAAGGCAGGCCTATCAGAATTACACCAGACTTCTCACCAGAGACTATGAAAGCTAGAAGATCCTGGGCAGATGTCATACAGACCCTAAGAGAACACAAAAGCCAGCCCAGAGACTACTATAATCATCAAAACTCTCAATTACCATAGATGAAGAAACCAAAGTATTCCATGACAAAACCAAATTCACACAATATATTTCCACAAATCAAACCCTTCAAAGAGTAATAAATGGAAAACTCCAACACAAGGAGGGGAATTACATCTCTGAAAAAGCAAAAATGTAACTGTTCAACAAAACTCAAAGAAGATAGCCACATGAACAGATTTCCAACTATAACAACAAAAATAACAGGAAGCAACAATTACTTTTCCTTAATACCTATTAATATCAATGGACTCAATTCCCTAAGAAAAAGACATAGACTATCAGACTGGGTACATAAACAGGACCCAACATTTTGTTGCATACAGGAAACCCACCTTAGTGACAAAGACAGATACAACCTCAGAATAAAAGGCTGGAAAACAATCCTCCAAGCCAATGGTCCCAAGAAAAAGGCTGGAGTAGCCATTCTAATATCGAATAAGATCGACTTCCACCCTAAAGTAATCAAAAAAGATAAGGAAGGACACTTCATATTCATCAAAGGTATCATCTACCAACAGGAACTTTCAATTCTGAACCTCTATGCTACAAATGCAAGGGCATTTACATTCATACAAGAAACTTTACTAAAGCTCAAAGCACACATCACACCACACACAATAATAGTGGGAGATTTCAACGCCCCACTCTCTGCAATGGACAGTTCATGGAAACAGAAACTCAACAAAGACACAGTGAGACTAACAGAAGTTACATAACAGATGGATTTAACAGATATCTATAGAACTTTTTATCGTAAAACAAAAGGATATACCTTCTTCTCAGCACCTCATGGTACCTTCTCCAAAATTGACTATATAATTGGTCACAGATCAGGCCTCAACAGATACAAGAAGATTGAAATAATTCCTTGCATTCTATCAGATCACCATGGACTAAGGCTGCTCCTCAATAACAGCATAAACAATAGAATGCAGACACATACGTGGAAACTCAACAACACTCTACTCAATGACAATTTGGTCAAGGAAGAAATAAAGAAAGAAATTAAAGACTTTAGAGTTTAATGAAAATGAAGCCACAACATACCCAAACTTATGGGACACAATGAAAGCCATCCTAAGAGGAAAACTCATAGCTTTAAGTGCCTACAAGAAGAAACTGGAGAGAGCATATACCAGCAATTTGACAGTACATCTGAAAGCTCTAGAACAAAAAGAAGCAAATTCACACAAGAGGAGTCAAAGGCAGGAAATAATCAAACTCAGGGCTGAAATCAACCAAATAGAAACAAAAAGAACTATACAAAGAATCAACCAAATCAGGAGCTGGTTCTTTGAGAAAATCAACAAAATAGATAAACTCTCAGCCCAACTAGAGGGCACAGAGACATTATCCTAATTAACAGGATCAGAAATGAAAAGGGAGACATAACAACAGACACTGAGGAAATCCAAAAAATCATGAGAGCCTACTACAAAAGCCTATACTCAACAAAAGTGGAAAACCTGGATGACATGGACAATTTTCTAGACAGATACCAGGTACCAAAGTTAAATCAAGAGCAGATCAACAATCTAAACAGTCCCATAACCCCTAAAGAAATAGAAACCGTCATTAATAGTCTCCCAACCGAAAAAAGCCCCGGACCAGATGGGTTTAGTGCAGAGTTTTATCAGACCTTCAAAGAAGACCTAATACCAATACTCCTCAAACTAGTCCACAAAATAGAAAAAGAGGGTACTCTACCCAATTTGTTCTACAAAGTCACAATTACTCTTATACCTAAATGACACAAAGACCTAACAAAGAAAGAAAACTTCAGACCAATTTCCCATATGAATATCGATGCAAAAATACTCAATAAAATTCTTGCAAACCGAATCTAAGAACACATCAAAACGATCATCCATCATGATCAGGGATGCAGGTATGGTTCAATATTCAGAAATCCATCAATGTAATTCACTATATAAACAAACTCAAAGAAAAAAAAACTATATGATCATCTCATTAGATGCTGAGAAAGCATTTGACAAAATCCAACATCCCTTCATGATAAAAGTCTTGGAAAGATCAGGAATTCAAGGCCTATACTTAAACATAGTAAAAGCAATATGCAGAAAACCAGTAGCTAACATCAAACTAAATGGAGAGAAACTTGAAGCAATCCCACTAAAATCAGGGACTAGACAAGACTGCCCACTCTCTCCCTATCTATTCAATATTGTACTTGAAGTCCTAGCCAGAGCAATTAGACAACAAAAGGAGATCAAAGGGATACGAATTGGAAAGGAAGAAGTCAAATTATCACTATTTGCTGATGATATGATAGTATACTTAAGTGACCCCAAAAATTCCACCAGAGAGCTCCTAAACCTGATAAACAACTTCAGCAAAATAGCTGGTTATAAAATTAACTCAAGCAAATCAGAGGCCTTCCTCTACACAAAGGGTAAACAGGTGGAGAAAGAAATTAGGGAAACAATGCCCTTCACCATAAATCACAAATAATATAAAATACCTTGGTGTGACTCTAACTAAGCAAGTAAAAGATCGGTTTGACAAGAACTTCAAGTCTCTGAAGAAGGAAATTGAAGAAGATCTCAGGAGATGGAAAGATATACCATGCTCTTGGATTGGCAGGATTAATATAGTAAAAATGGCCAACTTGCCAAAGGCAATCTACATATTCAATGCAATCCCCATCAAAATTCCAACTCAATTCTTCACAGACTTAGAAAGAGCAGTTTGCAAATTCATCTGGAATAACAAAAAAACCAGGATAGCCAAAATTATTTTCAACAATAAAGGAACCTCTGGTGGAATCACCATCCTGGACCTCAAGCTGTACTACAGAGCAATTGTGATAAAAACTGCATGGTATTGGTACAGTGACAGGCAGGTAGATCAATGGAATAGTACTGAAGACCCAGAAATGAACCCACACACCTATGGTCACTTGATCTTTGACAAAGGAGCTAAAACCATCCAGTAGAAAAAAGACAGCATTTTCAACAAATGGTGCTGGCTCAACTGGCAGTTAGCAAATAGAAAAATGCAAAGCGATACATTCCTATCTCTTTGTACAAAGCTCAAGTCCAAGTGGATCAGGGACCTCCACATAAAACCAGATACACTGAAACTAATAGAAAAGAAAGTGGGGAAGAGCCTGGAGCACATAGGCACAGGGGGAAATTTCCTGAACAGAACACCAATAGCTTATGCTCTAAGATCAAGAATCAACAAATGGGACTTCATAAAGTTGCAAAGCTTCTGTAAGGCAAGAGACACTGCCAATAGGTCAAAACAGCAACCAACAAATTGGGAAAAGATCTTTACCAATCCTATATCTGATAGAGGGCTAATATCCAATGTATACAAGGAACTTAAGAAGTTAGATTCCAGAGAACCAAATAACCCTATTAAAAAATGGGGTACAGAGCTAAACAAAGAATTCTCAACTGATGAATACTGAATGGCTGAGAAGCACCTAAAGAAATGTTCAACATCCTTAGTCATCAGGGAAATGCAAATAAAAACAACCCTGAGATTCTACCTCACACCAGTCAGAATGGCTAGGATAAAAACCTCAGGTGACAGCAGATGCTGGGGAGTTTGTGGAGAAAGACAAACACTCCTTCCTTGCTAGTGGGATTGCAAGCTGGTACTCTGGAAATCAGTTTGGCAGTTCCTCTGGAAATTGGACATAATTCTACCAGAGGACCAAGCTATAGCACTCCTGGGTATATATCCAGAAGATGCTCCAACATGTAATAAGGGCACATACTCCATCACGTTCATAGCAGCCTTATTTGTAATAGCCAGATACTGGAAACAACCCAGATATCCCTCAACAGAGGAATGAGTACAGAAATTGTGGTACATCTACACAATGGAATACTACTCAGCTATTAAAAACAATGAATTTATGGAATTCTTAGGGAAACGGATGGATCTGGAGACTATCATCCTGAGTGAGGTAACCCAATCACAAAAGAACACACATGGTATGCACTCTCTGATATGTGGTTATTAGCCCAGAACTTCAGAATACACGAAGTAAAATCACAAACCACAAGAAACTCAAGAAGAAGGAAGACCAAAATGTGGACACTTCATTCCTTCTTAAAAGGGGAAACAAAATACCCAAGGAAGGAGTTGCAGAGACTAAATATGGAGCAGAGACTGAAGGAAGGGCACTCCAGCCTGATATAGCTGTCTCCTGAGAGGCTCTGACAGTACCTGACTAATACAGATGTAGAGGCTCACAGCCATCCATTGAACTGAGTACAGGGTTCCCAATGAAGGAGTTAGAGAAAGCATCGAAGGTGCTGAAGGGGTTGCAACAGGACGAACAACAATATGAACTAACTAGTACTCTCAGAGCTCCCAGAGACTAAAACCACCAACCAAGGAGTACAAATGGTGGGACTGATGGCTCTGGTAGTATGTGTATAGTAGAGGATGGCCACATCAGTTATCAATGGGAGGAGAAGTCCTTGGCCCTGTGAAGGTTCTGTGCCCCAGTATAGGGAAATACCAGGGCCAGTAAGGGGGAGAGGGTAGGGTAGCGAGCAGGGGGAGCGGGGAGGGAACAGGGGTTTGTTCTTGTTGTTTTTGTTTTTGTTTTTTTTTTTTTTTTTGAGGGGAAACTGGGAAAGGAGAAATCATATGACATGTAAATAAAGAAAATATCTAATTAAAAAATAAAAATAAAATAAATTCTGGGGCTCTAGACAGAGCTAAATAAATAATTATAACTTGGTTACATAGCCAGAGGAAGCTCATACTCTTTCTAGCATGTCCTACATGGGATTCTGGATGACTTTTCCTACTTGGCTAGACAGAATTGTCGTAATTAAGACTCATAATAATTTAATTTACTTCATTTGTTTTAGATTATTTTAATTTTCAAAATAGGTATGATGTTGAGTTTTGTGGTTATTATTCCTCTGGGAGAGAGGTCAAAATTAAGGTTTTTCTGGTTACTGGCTCAAGAATATGCTGATTTAGGGAAAAGGTTTTATTTTGTGTTTTTGGAAAAGGTAATTAAGGTATTTATACTTTCCAGAGTTATATGAATCAGATATGACAAAAGGAGACCTCCAGAGGACTAGATTCCAGAGAATCAAACAAAAATATATCTTGACAATACTAAAATTTTGTTTTGAGATTTATATATTACAGAATATACAGCTTTTGTGAATTTCCTCGTCAAACATGCTGAACTGGCCTGCTTAAACTCCTGATGTCCTGGATCTAGTCAAGACACAGACATCAGAGACTAATAAATCCTGCCCCCCCCCCATAGTACCTCAATGCCCATGTTCAGCTTGCAGAAGCTATGAAGAGTCGTTGACCCAGTTCCCTGGGCTTTGGAGCTGGAGAGGGTTATTAATAGGTTGTTTTTCTAGGAAATGTAGAAATGATCATATTTGGAACAGGGAGGAAATAGCCAGAATTGATTGTATAGCCATAATCTCATTTGATAGAAAACCTTATAATTGTTACTAAGTTTAAGTCATACGTTCTTATTTGGTACAGAATTTATATTGATAAAAAATCAAGGTTATCATTGTTATAAATTTCTTCTATTGACACTAATAACTAAAAGTACAGGGCTTAGACCCAGTCCTTCTTTTGCTGTTATTATAAACAGATCTGAGATGTTTAAGCCTGTGAGTTTAGGGCCAAATTAGCAAATTCATGGCTCTGAGTTTATTGTTAGGTTGATTTCATGATTTTAACTAAAAACAGCTGAACATAGTTAACAGACAACAGTCCAGATTACTTATATAGATAGTTGGTTTCCAAAAACATCACAAAGCCACAGAATGTGACGTTTAATATTATTTACTAACTTGTTGAGACTAGTCTGCTCCTGACAGCTTTCTCTGTCTTGGATTCAAAGAAGAAATCAAGCATCATTGGAGTTGCTGAAGTTGTTGCAAAACAGCCACTAGGTAAAAATTGCCTCTTCATCTACAGACAATTCTATCCAAAAAGGACACACTTACAGGCCTAGGACAACTTAAATCTGCCGAGACAGAGTAGGCAAGTCCTTGATATTTCTGTTTCTCTTGTTTGTCAGACATTCACAGGCCAGAAGGTGAAGACCGATGCTCCAACATTTTGAAGTAAGGACTGTCCAAGTGTCCAGCAGTCTCTATCAATTGGCGAAATTATTGGAAGCTGTGTTAGGCTTCCTATATATTCTCAATTATTATCAGTTGTTCTTGGATTTCTGATGGAGTTGAAAACTCCATAGTCCCCTAGCCAGCCCAGGCTTTTTACTTTTGAGAGGATGGTTTTCAGATGGCATCCAATCTAAGGCAAGACATAGCCAGCTGCAAAGTTTTTGTCTTTTAAGTTAAGATAGAAGGTAGTGTTCAATTTTATTGACAAAGATGTTGGACTGGGTGTCAGATAAACTTTATACAAGATAATTTACAATATATGTAATAGTTGTGTTTAATTTATATTTTGAGAGAAAGTTGATTTTTTTTTTAATTGAACGGAAAGGGTGAAATGCTACAGCATTTTCTCTGTCCAATCACATTAGGCCAGTGACAGGCCTGAGATTGGACAGGAATAAAGAGGTGGGGCTAGAGTTGGAGGAGGAGAAAGGTCAGAGAGGAGGAAGAGAAGGGGCTTCATCATGGAGTCAGATGACGAGGACGAGTCAGACCCCACGTGGTTATAACCAGGCTAAGGTTTTTACAAGGTTCAATTAATTGGGTCAAAATATTGTCTTTATTATTTGGTTCTGAAATTATTGTATTGGCATCTTGTAAATTGTGATCTTATTATTATATAAACCTGATTAGATAATTAAGCCTTAAGAGTCATGCTTTACCTACCGGGTCCTAGGCGCTAGCTAGATGAACGGTTGTGGGTGTGTAAAGAGTTGCATGGGAGTGAGATGTTGCTGCTAGCTGGGAGAGAACAACAAGAGCCCGCCGGGACATGGTGATGCGTGGACCGGTGGAAAAGAGAGTTTGCAGGGTAGATTCATTTTTAAATAATTCCCAAAACAAAAATCTGCAAAACCCTAGAACCCAAATTAATCTTATACTGCAGCTGGTCTGTGCCCATGCACTTGAAACATCCAGCAAGACTGAAGCCACTTTGTGGCCTCTGCGGCCTCCAGCATGCTTACCAGCCCGGACATATCCAGCAAAGGCCTTGTGCTGCTGCACCCTGCCTAGGAGTAGGATTGTGTGGTACAGTGTGATGCTCATCACCTGGGAGGTGCCTCACCTGTCAGCCTCCAACTGTGCAGGGATCTACCCTAGCCCTCCGGCAGAGCCTGAAGTTTATGAGCACAGGCTGTGCTTCCTGCTTCTGCAGCTCTGCAGCAGGCCTGAGAACCTGAAGGAGCACGGGAACTATACCAGGACCTGTGTCTGGAGAACCTGCTGATGGTGCACTGCAAACCCCAGGGCTTCCCCTGAAAGACTGCGGGTGTCATTCCACACATGACAGCTCCCTCTCCTCACAGAGCCCCATTCCTCCAGCACCACCCCTGTAATTGTGTACAGTTCTAGCCTCCTGCAAGGTCCTGAGGACACTTCCACTAGCAGAACCAAGTTTAAACTCCTGCCTCACGGCCCCATTAGAGTCTCCTCACCCTTTTGTCAAGCTGTTATCTAAAAAACAACCTCCACAATAAAAATAAAATGCCTTTAAATACATACATACATACACACATACATACATACACACATACATACACACAGACATACATACATACACACACACACATAGACACACACATACATACATACATGCACACACACACATACATACATACACACATACATACACACACACATACATACATACATACATACACACACACATAAATGTGTAAGACCAAAGCCCACGGATGACATTTACAATGGGATTAGAGGCAAGCCCCCATGAAAACCCTGAAGTTTAATTAGGCCAAGGCAGGCTAACAGCCACAGGCCTAGGTAGCACAGTACAAAGGAATTAAAGGGCTACCATTGAAAAGCCCTGAGAGGTCCCCAATCAGCAGATAGGCAAGGGCTGCTTGGTAAGGCCATTCCTCTCCAGAGAGGAGTGGAGTGCAGACTGACAGGTTCCCCCCAGTGGCCTTGGTTCCCTTCTGTGGTAATGAAGCCCCGTAGTAAGAAAAAGACCACTGGTATACCTTGTTCCTCAGGTAGTACTATGTCCAATTTTCTCAGGAACCACCAAACTGATTTCCAGAGTGGTGGTACCAGCTTGCAATCCCACCAGCAGTGGACGAGTGTTCCTCTTTCTCCACATCCTCGCCAGCATCTACTGTCATCTGAGTTTTTTATCTTAGCCACTCTGACTGGTGTGAGGTGGAATCTCAGGATTGCTTTGATTTGCATTTCCCTGATGACTAAGGATGTTGAACATTTCTACCGGAGGACCCAGCTATACCACTCCTGGGCATATGCCCAGAAGATGCTCCAACATGTAATAAGGACACATGCTCCACTATGTTCATAACAGCCTTATTTTTAATAACCAGAAGCTAGAAACAACCCAGATGTCCCTCAACAGAGAAATTGATATAGAAAATGTGGTACATTTACACAATGGATCACTACTCAGCTATTAAAAACAACGAATTCATGAAATTTGTAGGCAAATGGATGGAAGTAGAAAATATCATCCTCAGTGACGTAAGTCAATCACAAAAGAACACATGTGGTATACACTCATTGATAAGTGGATATTAGCCCAGAAGCTCGGAATACCCAAGATACAATTCACAGACCACATGAAGCTCAAGAAGAAGGGAGACCAAAGTGTGGATACTTTGGTCCTTCTTATGAGGGGTGTACTAGCTGGTTTTGTGTGTCAACTTGACACAGGCTGGAGTTATCACAGAGAAGGGAGCTTCAGTTGGAGAAGTGCCTCCATGAGATCCAGCTGTGGAGCATTTTTCTCAATTAGTGATCAAGGGGGTAGGGCCCCTTGTGGGTGGTGCCATCCCTGGGCTGGAAGTCTTGAGTTCTATAAGAAAGCAGGCTGAGCAAGCCAGAGGAAGCAAGCCAGTAAGGAACATCCCTCCATGGCCTCTGTATCAGCTCCTGCTTCCTGACCTGCTTGAGTTCCAGTCCTGACTTTCTCTGGTGATGAACAGCAGTGTGGAAGTAAGCCAAATAAACCCTTTCCTCCCCAACTTGCTTCTTGGTCATGATGTTTGTGCAGAAATAGAAACCCTGACTAAGATAAGGGGGAACAAAATACCCATGGGAGAAGATACAGACACAAAGTGTGGAGCAGAGACTGAAGGAAAGACCATTCAGAGACTGCCCCACCTGAGAGAATCTGCCAGTGCCTGACAATTACAGAGGTAGATGCTCTCAACCAACCACTGCATTGAGCACAAGGTCCCCAGTGGAGCAACTAGAGAAAGAACTGAAGGAGCTGAAGGAGTTTGCAGCCCTATAGGAAGAACAACAATATGAACCAACCAGTATTCCCAGAGCTCCCAGGGACTAAACCACCAACCAAAGAGTTGGAAGGACTCACGGCTCAGCTGCATATGTAGCAGAGGATGGCCTTGTTGGTCATCAACGAGAGAAGAGGCCCTTGGTCCTGAAAAGGCCCAATGTCCCAGTGTAGGGGATGCCAGACAGGGAAGTGAGAGTGGGTGGGTGGTGAGCAGGGGGAGGGGGAGGGAATAAGGGGGTTTCGGAAGGGAAAAACCAGGAAAGGAGATAACATTTGAAATGTAAATAAAGAAAATATCTAATTAAAAAGAAAAAAGAAAGAGAAAGACCACTGAGATGGAGGTGTGGCTGAACAGGGAAGAGGGGTGCTAAGCATGAAGTGGAGAAATAGCCAGTGAAAGGTGAGAGAAGGGCAAAGCCCAGTGGGTCCAAGGAACAAGTGGTAGTGTTCCTGGAAATGACAGAAGACAGAGCTCTTGTCCCCAAACCTGTGATCCTCATGCCTGGCAGACCAGCACTCAGAGGGCCAAGGCAGGAAGATAGCAGACTCAAGGTTTGGCTGGAGTACAATGGTTAGACCCAGGCTAACCTGGGCTACATAGCAAGACTCTGACTTAAAATGAGAAGAGGTGGAAGAGGAAAACGGAAAGGGAGAGGAAGGGAAGGAGGAAGAGAAGAAGGAGGGAGGATCATCTACAGGTAATAAAAATATACCAAAAATACCCATGTAACTGCAAACTTCTATTTCAAGACAAGCCGAAAGACAGGGTACAGATGATGAAAGTCGCTGAAGAACAGAGCATACCACAGTTAGAAAGTGCAGCACTGAGGAAGGACATAGGAGGCCAAAGAACCACTTGGGAAATGAAAACCAGCAGTTAAGGGCCACCAGGAAGGTGTCTCCACCAGGGCAGGAAGTGAGTCACAGACCTGACACCAAGCAGCAAATGCTGGAGACAGGCAAGTAAGACAAGCACACAGAGATAGGAGCCCTGGGAGAAGACAATAGGAGTGGCCACCTCACAGGATGCAAACATTTCAAACTACCTGCCCCAGAGCCTAGACTATACCTAGGAATACTGACTATGAGGGACAACATAAAGATCTATTCTAATAAAATCACCCTGCCTCAGAGAGAGAACAATTCTGGGCCAAGTGTCCTCTGAGGAAAGAGAGTTAGCTTAACCTCCTCTGACAGCAACACTTCGAATGAAGGCCCTGGCACTCCTGCAGACTCAACCACAGAATAAGCTCACACACGTGGCAATGAGCAATGCAACCACAGAGAGTAAACCTGTAAAACTGGGCGGCTGTGCGCACCACGGCTGGTGGGAGACACCCCCTGGCTGTGTGCTCTGGTAATGCACCTGGATTAAGGTGGGCAGGACAACCATGAGCAAGACCTGGCACCTCGTGGCACTCATTAACATGTTGGTAGCAAGTTTGAAACTGTTTTTCTGAGACTTTATAGATATGTGTGTATGCACAGGGATATATATACACATGGGAACCCATACCTAAAATATCCAATGGTTTGGGATTCCGAATACCAAATTCAGGGCTATAAGGTTGTTTGCTTAACCACTCACACTGTGTAAGTGTCTTTGCCCACCAAAACACCTCACCAGCCCAACCTTTTATATTGCATTTGCATATTGTGTTCCCCTCACACAAGGACTCACAGGATGACATCACGACAACATAACTTACCAGCTCATTTGCTTTAAACCATACACACAGGAGTTCTCAAAACCACACTCAAGTTGATATGCAGCAAGAACTTAAAAGTCAGTGTGTCTATGCAGCCAAACGCATTTCAAGCACAGTTTGCAAACACAACTCTACAGTGAGAAAAAAGCACCATTCAAGTTAGACTGAATTTAAAAACTTGTTTCTTGTTGTGACATGGCTCAGCCTTAGCCCACACCTTTAACACAAGAGCTTTCTGTAAATGAGATCAACCATCGGTCAAGAGGTTGAATGCTGTATGAATGAATGAATGTATGAATGCTTCTGACTTTTTAAGATCACAGCTTTCCAAGATGTAATCTGCAAGCAACCAGTTGACAGAGATTGAACATAGAAAAACCCAGGAAAGAGAAAAGAGGTTCTTTGAGTTGAAGGGTATTTACGACAGCATGGGGAAGGAGCAGGAGCTTTGTCCTTCTGGGACATCGGTGGAGTAGAAAGCTGGGTGCTTTCTCTGCCTCTCTGAGCTAGCAGGCTTTCACCCCAGCATCTGGCTCCTGAGTCTTCATTTGGTAAATTGAGCATTTGGAATTTTGTTTTAAAAACAGCAATCTTCTCATTGTGTTCCCCTGGGACCCTCTCTGGGTGTGAGTCCTTGGCATCTCTTCTTATTTATGTAAGGACAGTTCAATGGATAAGAGCTCCCTGTCTTTATGGCCTCAATTAACTTTGTTTATCTCACTAAGGGTCCTATGTCCAAACACATTCACACTGGGACATGGAGCTTCAGCATATGAATGTAGGGGGCAGAATTCAGTTCATAACAAATAATGACTGACTTCCAGCAGACGTCAATGCCTGCTGTAGACTTACAAGAGAGGAATAGCAATCTAGTAACAGGACAGAGATAATGCAAATGGCCCTGGTACCCATAAACAGAGGAACTACCAAATAATGTCCCCAAACAAGGCTCCCATTTAGAAGTTACCAAAGCACTAAGTGAAAAATAATTAACATTTTCTTTTAGACTCCTCAAGAGAGAGCCTGCTAAGCTATTTATGGGCCCTCCTTACCTCAGGGCCAAGAGAACTGGATTTTAAAAAGTACTAACAATATTTTTGATTTATAGAATCCATTTCTTCCCTCTAAAGAGAGAAAGAGCTAGACACAAAAATCTCTTTAACATGGTGCTTACGGAAGAGGATCAGAACAAGGCTGCTTCCCAGTGGGCCACATGACACACACTCTCTCCAGGCCTGTTCACTACACATTACCTCTCACAAACCACCCACAGTGTTAGTGTGTGGGGAAATAAATTCCTTACGGTCCATCATCCTACATCCTACATGGTGGTCTATCTGTCCATGGTAATTCCTCTCCCAAGCCCAGCCTGGGTCAACTGCAGTTAAAACTGCTGCAGAGCTGGCCAGAATCCAGTGACAAACTCTTCTACTTCAAGCCTGTATGGTATTTATTCTTTGTCTCTAGACAGAGGCCAAGGCTGAAAATCTCAAAGGCCTGCACCCAGCCAGGATGAACCTTCTTCAGGCCCCACTGTTTATCATCACAATGGGATCTCTCAATGGGGGAATGCCACTCCCTACCATGCATATCCCATAATTCCAGCAGCCCAGGAGCACACAAGAGATACTCTGGCTACCTCTTGGGGAATGACCCCAGTCAGGGAGGTGGCACTCTGTCAGCAGAGAAGCATGAGAAGGCTGCTAATGTGATCAGAGCAGGGTAAAGAGAGTCTGCTCTTGCCATCAGAGAGAGGAGCTCAGGTGTCCTTTGTTGACTCTGAGCAGCAACAGAGGGGCAGTGACACCACCAGAGAGTGGCAGAGACCCAGACTCACAAAGACATGAGACCTCTTCATAGGCCTCATGGTGGTTAAAGGCCTTCTCTAGAAGCAAGGAGGTATCTGGTTCCTGTGCACAGAAGACTTAATGGAAGCTACACTCAGACTGAGAAAGGCACAGATTCAAGCTGGAACCCAACACTTGCCATGTTTCCAGCCCCATCAGAGTTTGCAGACTGCAGCCTATGTCACACCTACCTACCACCCAGTGTCCCTGTGCTAGTTTGTTAACTTGACACCAACTAAGAAACAGCTAGGAAGAATGGCCTCTATCAGACTGTCTTTCGGGCATATAGTGGGACATTCTTTTAATTAATGACTGATAGGGGAGGGGAGGGCCCAGTCTACTGCAGGTGGATACACAGTAAGACTCTATCTCAAAAAAGCAAGCAAAGAGAGCCATGGAGAGCAAGCCAGTAAGCAGCTCTCCTCCCTGTTTTCAGTCTCTGCTCCTGCTTGAGTTCCTGCCTTGGCCTCCCTCAGGGTGCTAGCTTGCACCCACACAGCTGTGCCAGGCATCCTCTCTAACACTGGGTACCATCAAGATCTAGAGTTACAAGACCATACAGCATCTCTAAACTGTATGAATGCTTCTGACTTTTTAAGATCACAGCTTTCCAAGACGTAATCTGCACTGCTGCTGTAACAAAGTCTTCAGACAGACCCACTGCTGCCCTCAGGAGGAGTCTGCTTGCCAAGGGCCTCCGTAGCTGGGTGTGATAACTGCCCGCTCCATCGCAGAAGGACCCTCTTCTGAGTAGCCAGCAACTCCTCCCAGGCATTTGGATTCAATTCCCCCAAATGCACATGGCAGATGGGCCAAGTAGAGTACATACCATGGGGAAGACTAAGGAAGGGGCTCTAGGATGGTCACGGGGAAGCCACCCAAGCTTGGTAAAGACTCTTTTAGGTCACTCACTCTCCTTCCAGTACTGTCTTACCTATGCTTGCTCCGTCTGGAAGCTAATGAGCTCACTGGCTCCCAGGGGATTATTCTTTTCTGTCTGGTTAGGAATTTATGAGGAGGGACAGATGTTCACATCTCTCCAGGAAGGGATTTTAGCAACAGTCCCAATACTGTGGCTTCAAACTCTTGGAAGAAGCCACGACTATATAGAAGAGCCTGCAGACTGTTTAGCACTGGCTAACCAGGATATCTTAACTGGAGGAGTTTGAATGTTGCAGACCAGGAGGCAGAGCTGTCCTGGGCTCTTTACTGCATTTAATAGGCATATATCATTAACTGTTACATTTGCCCTAAGATCTTCTTAACTGCAAAGCCTGAAGGAATTCCAACTTCTACCAATTTTATATGCTAAGAATGTGCCAGTACCTAAACCCACTGAAAAGACCTCTGCCTGCCTGCCCGAAGCCGCCACAGATAGACAGTGTGAACATACTGACTCCTGTTTTCTTCTACCCTGAAATGTCTTCCATAGTGGAGTGTGTTGTGTAAGGTAACCCAGTTCTCATGTTCCCAGCATGAATGCTGCCATTCACATGTGGCTCACAATAAGCTATTACTATGTCCTTTAAAGAAGAGACATTGCTTTATGTTGACAGTAGCATTACTCATCTCAGTCACAAACGTTAATGGTATTTGGCACTCACGGTCTTAGTTTGGTTTCTATTGCTGTGATAAATACCATAACAAAAAGCAACCTGGTGAGGAAAGGTTTTTCATCCTCAGTCCATCTGTGAAGCAAGTCAGGGAAGGAAGCTAGCAGAAGCCGACTTCCTCTCCACAGCTGGCTCACCTGCTGTACCACCCAAGACCACTGCCTCCAATGTGCTGTGCCCTCCCACATAAATTAATGCCCCACAGAACTGCCTAAAGGCCAACCTGTTGGAGGAATTTTCTTAGCTGAAGTTCCCTCTTCCCAGATGGCCCTGTGTCAACTTCACAGGTACCTACATGGAGTTACACAGCCATCATGTCTAAATCATTTTCATCACCTAAAAGGGAGCCCCATCCTCTTAGCAACAACCTGGTACTCAGAGCCTGCCTCCAGAGCCATCCTCAGCTGCAGGGACAGCCTTCCGGACAGACATTTCCATGTGAATGAGTGGTGCTGTGTGGGTGGGGTACAGCCTGCCTCGCCCAACCCAGTGCCAAGGATGAGTCCTCTTTCGGGCAGCAAGAAAGTCAACGTTTATTGTGAAAGCATCCACATCACTTCTGTGCCTTGCTCAGTTTCTTAAAGAAACTCTTTAGAGAACAATCCACCAAAGTCAGAGAGATGACTATGTAATCCTCTAAATATAACTCAAGATGTCATTGCTACAAAGTTCTACCAGCTGAGATGAAGCCGGGATGTGGTGGGGTGGAGGGTGGGAAGCAGTCCTGGGAAAGAAGTATTCTCTGAGGAGGAAACAAAGGAAGCCACGCACCACCCAGGGTACCTGTCAGCCTACCGTGCCACGGGAATGCAACATTGGCTGGGGCAACTGTATCAAGCCAAAAATGTGGGGACTCTACAGCAGATCAGCACAGAGATGGGAAGCAGTTCAGGGCACAGAGCCAGCCAAAGATGGCTTTGCTTCCCTGTGTGGCCTTCCTGTGGTACTCTGGCCAACAGGGACACTTAACCAAGGAGACTTAATGGTCCCTGAATGGGAGGGGGCTTTTATACCAATAAAAAAAATCTGAGGTGTTTTAAATTTAAGTACAAAGACTAGGAAATGGGGGTGGAGCCATAAGAGAGATAATTTAGTTAATGGTGTTAGGCAAAACCAAAATAATACTGTTTATGGGCTGAGGACATGACTCAATAAGAACACTTGTGGCACAGCATGAGGACCTGAGTTCAAATCCCCAGCACATCAAAAGCTGGGTCTGGCCAAGCACAATGCTGTCCCAACACTCAGGAGTGAATAAGAAGGGCCTGCCAGCTGCCTAGCACCAGAATCCATGAGCAACACTGTCTCACAGTAGGGCAAAGAGCAGCAGAGCAGGTCACCTGACACCTCCTCTGGCCTCCATTCATGTACACATATGCAAACACATGTCTATTGATGTTGACGCCTTGATCATATCTCATCACCACATACACAGCTCCATGTCTTCGCACATAGCATATACATTATCTTATTCCCAACCAACCCAGGACCTAGACCCTCCTTGCTTAGAAGACTCCTCCTGCCCCACCCCTGGTTGGCTCCAGCTCATGCTGCTCCTCTTTCCCTCCATGAAGTTCAGAAGAAGCGCCCCCACCTTTGGTGACTCCGGCCTTTCCAGCTGTGTCCCAGCCCTGCTGCTGGTAGCTGTAGGATTGTCCAGGTCAGTGGTTCTCAATCTTCCCAATGCTCAACCTCAAGCTGTGGTGACCCCTAGCTGTAAAATTATTTTTGTTGCGATTTCATAACTGTCACTTTGCTACTGTTATGACTCTTAATGTAAATGTCTATGTTTTCTGATGGCCTTAGGTGACACCTGTGAAAGGACCTTTTGACTGTAAGGGGTCACAACCCACAGAATGAACACTGCTGGTCTAGGGAGCTGGTTTTTT
The DNA here is from genome assembly GCA_019843815.1 of Montemys delectorum. Taxonomy (NCBI): domain Eukaryota; kingdom Metazoa; phylum Chordata; class Mammalia; order Rodentia; family Muridae; genus Montemys; species Montemys delectorum. Next base: position 19,959 of record JADRCD010216837.1, read on the forward strand.
GTTTAGCTGGAATCTATGGTTGTTCAATAAGGTCTTTGTTTCTAAAACACTTATCTCCAGAGTTAGGGGCTAAGCACATGTCCGTGTGCTCCTCAGGCCTCCAGACTCCTCCCACCCTGTCAGCCTGCGCACCATTTCTGTCAAAGCAGCCCTCTTGGGCTCTATCTTCCATATGCCCTGCACTTGGGCACTAAAGTTTTCTGCATTCTTCTGTTATAACAGCCTTAGCTCTTCCTCTGGAGCACATATCAGAGTATGAGTGAGAGTGGGTATAAGTGTGTGTGTGTGTGTGTGTGTGTGTGTGTGTGTGTGTGTTCATGAGAGAGACAGAGGGGGTGGAGATATAAAGGAAAAGTGATATATGATCACTCCCTCCTCCAGGGTTCTCTGGCTCTGCTTCCTTCCCAGTGTCTTGTCTTGTCTATCCTTCTTTCTTTCCTTCCTTCCTTCCTTCATTTCTTTTTTTCTTTTTAAGACATGAGGTATCCACGAGGCCAGCCTGGTCTACAGAGTGAGTTCCAGGACAGGCAGGGCTATACAGAGAAACCCTGTCTTGAAAAACCAAAAAAGACATGGGGTATCCTAAAACTTTTGCAGTAGATCATCAGGCTGGCCTTAAACTCACAGATATCCTCCTGCTTCAGCCTCCCAAGTGCTGTGGTGTTCCCAAGGTATGTGGACCACCTTTTCTTCAAAGGCAACATTGGACAGTGGCTGTGCAAGTGCTACACCAGAGAGCAGTGAATTCTGAGAAGAGGGCCAGATGCAAGCAGGTGGTTTGTGAGCCGTAGTCCTTGGCCAGCCGCTTAACTCCACTGCCATCATAGTCATTCAAAAAGCAACAGATGTGTTTGTGTTACAATAAAACCTTATAGGAAAAAAAAAGCAGGAGCCAGGCATAGGGCATATGCCTTTAGTCCCAGGACTCAGGAAGCAGAGGCAGAAGCAGATCTCTCTGAGTTCAAGTCCAGCCTAGTCTACAGAGTGAGTTCCAGGACAGCTAGGGAAACACTGTCTTGAGAAAAACAACAAAAGGGGGTGGGGCAAAAGTTCAATGCCAGCCTGATCTACATAGATACACCAGAAGAAAAGGAAGAGTTGGTTGTGATACTGTACACTTTTAACTCCAGCATTCTCTAGATAAAGCAAGTGATCTCTCTGAGTTCCAGGCTACCCTGATCTAATCTATAGCCAGCCCACACAGTGAAATCCTGTATCAAAATAATAGGAGGAAGAGAACTAAGGAGAAAATAAATCAAGTGATAGCCTGAAGGCCCTACTTTGCCAGCCCTGGCTCCTGGCTCACCCAACCCCAGCCACTTTCCTGGCAATGGATTTCATTTCTTTGTGTTTTAGTCCTCTCATGTATTAAACATGCTGACACTAGCATATGCCTCATTGGGTTTTGAGAAGGACTGAACAAATGTCTGAAACATAGTAGGCACTGCATAACCATGAGTCTCCACAAGCATAAGATGTATTGCTAATGGTAGTGACAGAATCAACACCTCTCAACACCAGACTATTAACAAATAGTAAATACTGTCACAGTGGTAAAGGTGGAAGTGGTGGAGGTGGAGGAGGTGGAGGTGGAAGAGGTGGAAGAGGTGGAGGAGGTGGAGGTGGTGGAGG
>JADRCD010216837.1:21690-40358 GCA_019843815.1 Montemys delectorum
GTGGAGGTGGAGGAGGAGGTGAAGGAGGTGGAGGAGGAGGTGATGGTGGTAGTGGTAGTAACAGTCACAGAGCCAATTCAGACAAAGACAAAAACAGATAAGGGAGCCAAGAGGAACAAGAGGTACACAGACCTCATATGGCCCATAGAAGCTCCATGACAGGACAGCTGGACAGTCTGAATGGCCAGACAGGTGACCCTCCATCACCTCTCTGTGAATGACCCATCTGTGTGTCTGGCAGAACTCAGACAAGAACTGTGCAGTGACTCCTGTTCTGAGCACGACAGCCAGCTGGAGAGTCAGAGGTCACTGGAATCAGTCACCCCAAGAGGCAGGACACAAGGGAAAAATCAGTCTTCCCTCTGCTGAATGGAAACAGTGACTGTGCCATCTGCAAGCCAGTAGGCAACTGGGACTTCACGTCAGGGTCCTGGAAAAATAAAAAGGTCCTCTGGATGCAGATGAGGCCAGGTCAGGGGTGTCCCCAAGGCACCACAGACTTAACAACTTTCAGATCCCCAAAAGCAGAGATCTAGACCAAGGACAGAAACCGTCACCGTCACAGTTGGCCTCGGAGCATGTTACTTATGTAGTCCATACTGGTCAACTGCACTGCCTCTCTTCTCAGTCTACATATCTCCATACACACTGTTGGGTGAAGCTAAGAGTAGGAGCAACCACATGAACAGAAACAGAACTCGGGGCAGAAAATGTATGTGAAATTCTCAGATTCTCTGGCCTTTGCAAATTAGTCCAATTTTATTTCTTTTCATTTGATACAGAGCTTCACTGTGTAGCCCTTGCTGCCCTGGAACCAGGCCGACCTCAAACTCAAGAGCTCTACCTGTCTCTGTCTCACAGATGCTGGAACTAAAGTCATGACCACCACACCTGACTTTGAGTTTGTCCCCTCTTAATTGCAGTGACTACCTGGGAATTAGCCAGGGAAAGGCTATGACAAAGTGGATCAATATCAAAACCAGCCCTGACCCAATTTAGTATCAGAGCCCCAGCACTGAACTTAGAACACGCCAGCTCCTTCTCCCTCTCCTCTTCCCCAACTGGCTCCTTCACACCACTGCACGGATGCCCTACCCAGCACACCCTACTAGGGGCTGTTTCTTCCAAGGTACTCCAAGATCATCTTTGGCTAAAATCCATGAAACAGGCCACTCTGCACCCTACCCTAGTCCCTTGTCACCTCTGGCTGCTCCTTGATACTGAGGGCTGCCTGTTGAGTTCTGTAGCCCCGGTACCTTTCTCAGTACCTGCCACACATGTGATGCTCCAGAGACACTTGTTCTGAGAGTTAAGGCCTCCAGTTTGGTGATACCCTAAGCACACCCTCAACCAAGCCTCCTATCTATCTCTACTGCTGCTCTTCCCACTATTAATAATACTGTTGCTATGGATCTTGGGTTGTTGAGATACCCCACACACTCAACCCAAAATATATGGGTGCTTAAGTCTATTCTGTAAAGTGGCATAGCATGTGCATACGCTCTTCTGTATAGCACCAGTGGTTGACTTACAAAGCCTGACGAACTCCTCGTTGTACCCTAATATTTAGAGATTGTCCAAAAAACTCCTGCATATACATGTTCCATACACATAGTTCTTGAGACTCTCATAGGCCAGCTTTGAATCTCACTGTATAGCTAAAATTAACCTCAAACTTTTGATCCTCCTGCCTCCAGCTCTAAAGTACTAGGGTTACAATCATGCACCACCATGCTTGTTTTATGCAGTGATGGGACTGAACCCAGGGCTTTGTGTGCTAGACAAGCTCTCTATCAACTGAGCCGCATATCCAGACTCCAAGCTCTTGGCCAAAGCCTTTTGTCCATAAGCTCTGACTTGTTCACTGGCTATAAACCTGAGAATAAAGCAAGTTGAGCCACCATGACCATGTCACACCTGCCCTGAGAAGACAGTCTTGGACCAAGACCCACACAAGTGCTCATGACAAAAAGTGTGCCTGTGTCATATAAGCCCATTCACTCTTCCTACACAATCCAGTTCTCTTCTGTTTTCTGATGCTGACAGTATGTGGCCTTAGCTGACACACAGCCCTCTGAAGGAAAATCCAGGCTTAGTTTAATATTGGAGTGGTAAAAGACAGCCCTGGAATGGTAAGCTGCCAGAATGCATGTCGCTGAGTGAGCATCCAGGAGCTCGAGGCCCGCGCCCCCGCCTGCAATCATCAGTCTTCCTCTGTACTTACCCAGAAGTGAGCTGACCTGAGACACCAATGACAGCGAGGTATCTCTTCATGCCACTGAGTCACTGAGCAAGCTGACAGGCCTCTTTATGTGACACTTAGTCACTAGAAAGCACACTGTGTGAGGAAAAAGGTGTTTGCAGATGGGTGCCTGCACTCCAGAGTGACAAACTGAAAGTGTAGAATGTGAAGTCTCTCCTAAGACTCACTCATTTCAAGAAGTTCATGTGCCTTTCAAGGTTCTGCTACACTCTCATGACCTGTCCTCCAGAAGGCTGAACATGGCCACCTCTTGATTCATTCATACCATAGCAGGGAAAACTCAAGATCAGCAGTGGGAGGAGCTCCTATGAATAAATGTGTTCTCTGTGAACTCTACTGCCTGAAAGAAAACCCTGTGGTTCAAATAAGTCAGCTCAAATAGGACAGCTCAGGCTACTCCGACAGCCTTGGGTGCCAGCTCACTTCCAAGTGAGAAGTTATCAGTTAAAAAAAAGAACTTACTTTCAAACAGCAGTAAATGTCACAACAGTGCCAGGCAAGAGGAAAACATCATGGTTAAACTTCCACTGGGCTGGGGAGAGGCTATATGAATAATCTGAACGTTAGCAAGCATGAGGACTAGGACCCACAGAAACACAAAAGCCAGCAGCATGGCAGCGTCCTGTGTGAGACAGAGGAGGCAGAGATTCACTGAGCAGACAGAGATGGAGGATCCCTGAGCTCAGCGTGCAGCAAGAGATCCAATATCAATTCTAGGCCTCACACACATGCATGTTCATGCATGCATATGTCCACGCATAGGGACATGCATACCTACGCAGGCACACCACACACATTCATTCAAGAAAAGAACCAAGTTACAAAATCTCTCAAACCTACCCATTTTGCCTGCCTGAAAGTCCTGTTGGGTGATCTTCACTCCTTCATGGGTTCCTTTCTGTTGTCATTCCTACTGCTTTCCCCCTTTTATTTGCTTGTTTGTTTGTTTGTTTGTTTATGTGTCTGGGTGTTTTGCTTGTGTGTATGTCTGTGCACTGTGTATGTAGTACTGCAGAGGTTAGATGAGGCACCAGATACCCTGGAACTGGAGTTGTAGACAATTGTGAGCATGTGGGTGCTGGGAATTAAACCTGGATCCTCTGGGAGAGCAGTCAAGTACTCTAAGGACTGAGCCATTTATTTCTCCAGAGGCCTCAGCAGCTCCATTTGAACCTCTCCCCTCCCACTGCCCTTCCACTCATCCTTATTACATCACTTGTACATCCATCCCTACCTCAGCATCTTTATAGATGTCCTCCCCCTGTCTAGACTAATGTCCCCGTCCCCCAGATCTTGGGAGAACTGACTCCTTCCAATCTTCTGATCTCTGTGTTCCACACTGCACCCAGAGGAAATGCTTCTCTCATTCTGTGAGTTCGAGTTCTGCACCCTCAGTGGCATTCCGCTTGTGTAGGACATTAGTCAAATGTCTAGGCTCAAGGACCTGGCCTCTGCCCTTCCAAGCCTCTTCCTGTCACCTTCAACAAGCTTCCCTCCCACATTCCTAGAAAGTCTCCATCCACTTTCCAAATGGCCAAGAGTCTTATCACCTTTTGAAAGGAAACTTAAGGGCCTCCCAGACAAGGCTGGCGACCAACTTGTCTAAGAGAGTGCACCAACCCTAGACTCTCCATCTGCCATCAGAACCAACAAGTACATGATGAGCAGGCCCTTTTGCCCCCCAAGGACCCCCGGAGAAAGACTGTCTCCTTTCACTCTGCTGCTCAGCTCAGATACTAGCTCAGAGCAGGCATCAAGAACGTGTGCACTCAGGGCACACCTACCATGTGCCAGACACACTATTTAAAGCACTCATCCCAGAGGCAAGAAGGCAACTGCAGCGGTGCTATCAGAGACTAGAAGCCTCTGGGCCAGCTCAGGCCTCCTGAGCCTTCATTCTGACTGAATTTGCCCACACATCAAGTTAGCTACTATAAACCCCACCCCCACCCCTCTCTGTATACCAAATTTTAGCAATGCAAAGCCGGCCTGTTCACTGATGTACTGTCTGTAGCTGTCTTCTCACTAGGACAGCTTCAGCAGTTGTGACAGAGACCATATGTTCTAAATAGCCGGAAGTAGTCACTCTCTAGCCTTTCACAGAAAATGCATGCCAACTTCTGGTATTTTGGGAAAGTCAAGGTGCCCTGGCCAAGCTCAGAGGTCAAGTCAAAAAGTCAAATAGATGAACATTTCAGATAGTTGCTATCAAGAAAACAAGGCAGAGTACCAGAGTGAAACGGGAGAGTGGACTGATAAGACACCTCTGAGGCAGTGACATCTGTGTTGGGCCTGAAAGGGAGCCAGCTGTAACAGGCTCTGGGGGACAGCACTCGGGAGGGGAACCATTAAAAGAAAAGCCATCAAGTCAGAGCAGGATGGCATCAGTAACAGTCCAGCAGAAAGGAGATGGCACAGAGGGGAGCACTGAAAGGAAGGACAGCAAGGGATGGCGGAGCTGGCCGTGCAAAAAGCCCACGTCCCAGACTCGGCAGGCATGCAGAGCTGAGGGTAGCAGTGGGCACTGGGCCTAGAATGGCAAAGCAGCCAGGCGCTTAGTAAGATGTAGACAATGATGGGGTTAGGAGCCATTGCGAGATGGTGCAACAGGCCCCAGAAGACCCCAGGAACTCACTGGCCAGGCAGCCTCGCTGACCCAGAGGCCCTAACTTAAAGGAATAAGGTACAAAAGAATATGCCTGAGGTCTTCCTCTGACCTCATGTACAGGCCCACACCCCGAGGTTTACAAAAAGACAATATGGCCAAGAGTCTTAACACCTCTTTTAGTGAAACTTCAGTATTTGTTAGCATCCTGTCTAAGCTCTGCCCCACAGTTACCTGTCAACAGCCAGGTACACCTGACTCACTATAAAAGGGGCTGCTTGCCCCCTCTGCTCTCCCTTGCTCTCTTGTCTTCTTGTTCTGCTCTGTCCCCCTGCCCCTTCCCACCTCTCTACTCCTCTACTCTCTCTCTCTGCCTTTCCCTGCTTCTACTACCCTCTTAACTCCCCTCCCCATGCCCTGAATAAACTCTATTCTATACTACATCATCATGTGGCTGGTCCCTCAAGGGGAAGGGATACTTTGGCTTGACCCACCACATCTCCCACCTCTCTTTATCTTTTTTTTTTTTTTTTTTTTGGTTTTTTGAGACAGGGTTTCTCTGGGTAGCTCTGGCTGTCCTGGAACTCATTCTGTAGACCAGGCTGGCCTCGAACTCAGAAATCCACCTGCCTCTGCCTCCCAAGTGCTGGGATTAAAGGTGTACGCTACCACTGCCTGGCTCTCTTTATCTTTTTATAAGCACATCATTGGTGCCAAAACCTGGGATTTAGAAACTCTGCAGGTTTACATCACCCCTGCTACAACATGGAAATCCACACTCGCTAGCCAAAATTTTGAAGAAATGGTAAGCTCCCTTCCCCCACTGGTCAGAGTAAACATCCACATGATCCCAGGGGAGAGTTCTTGAGCTCAGAGCCACCCCTGTGCTGCCCTTGAGGAGACATTCAGTCTCTCACTGACCCTTGTTCTACAACTCTTTCCCTTGGGTGAGACTTTCCTCTCTCCTTTGGAGACAGTTTCATTCTTGCGGTTGAGAATCCTGGCCACACCAATGATGTGTTTATAAAAAGATAAAAAGAGAAGGAATATATTCTATGGACGTATGGTGAGGTATAGAGGATAGAGGTGCCTCCATGGGCCTGTTCCCCCGAAGGACCAGCCACACGACAGTATACTATAGAATAGAGTTTATTCAGGGAATGGGGAGAAGAGTGAAGAGGGTAGTAGAGGCAGAGAAAGGTAGAGAGAGAGAGTAGAGGAGTAGAGGCCGGCCATGACCATGTGGGGAGGGGGGGAGGGAAGCAGGGAAAGAGCAAGTAAGGAGCAAGAGACCAACAGGGCAAGTGAGTGAGGAGGGGGCAAGCAGCCCTTTTATAGTGGGTCAGGTCTACCTGGCTGTTGCCAGGTAACTGTAGGGCAGAGCATACCTGGCTATTGCCAGGTAACTGTGGGTGGGGTAGGATTTAGACAGAATGCTAATAGGGAAGTTTAATCTAAGACATTTGATGCCAAAGCCTCGAGAAGTAAGTGGTAAGGGCTTGCCAAAGCCTCGGGGGCTACTCGGCACTCTGGGCGTTAATGGGCAGGAACAGGTTTGTGCCTCTGCTTGGAGAAGTGGCCAGATACACAGTGCACTGAGCCCCATCTCTGAGGATGGCAGGGGCAGAATTCAGCCAACTCCCAGAAGGACTTAGCAGGCTGATGTAAACCTGGATGTGGGAAGGGGAGCTTAAGCTGAGGATTAGCTTGGCTGGGAGTCTCACACAGCTGCGAAAATGCCAACCACTACTGGGAACCAAGCCCTCTGTTAGTCTGGTGTCCTCTACCTGCAGTTCATTCTAGAGTTGCCCTGAAGAACGTAAGTTATGAATCTCATTCTCCACTCTAGTCACTCTCCACCAGGAGCAACTTGAGTCCACAGGCAAAGGAGACACATCCCACCCTAGGCAGAATCAAGCCAACAGTAATAATACTAACCACAACTGCAAGAGTGTCAGGAATCAGCATCTTCCTCCTATGCCCCCAATTTGCAAATGAGGAAAACAGAAACTAAGATACCCAAGCGCACACAGCAGAAGGCGAGGGGGTACGCATTGCCTTCCCTCCATGTTCTTCTACCTTGCTGCCCACAGCCAGCACACATCTGGGCACACTGTACATTTAAGAGGAGTCTGCAGGACTACCAAGGGACATAAAAATACTCCAGCAGTACCTCTGGGAGGTCCCACCTCTGGCATGAGGACAAGCAGTCCACCGAGGTGGCCTTTATCTGCACACCTGAGAACTCGCGTTTAACACAGCCCGAGAGCAGTACAACAGGCACCGCCATTCTCAGCCTGCGCTGCTGGGAAACTGCACATGGTGAAGCACCAGGGCCAATCCTGGAGGCTTCTCAGAGGTGGTGTGAAAGACAGACACAGGAGAGAGGGCGCACACAGATAACCAGAGCCACAGAGGGACTGTGGAGAAGAGCCTTGTGTGCTGCCTCTACGTCACCAGATTCAGACCAGAGAGCCACTGAAGCCTTGAAGCAAGCTCCAGTCAGGGACAGGAGTCTGACCCTGGATGTCCACTTCCTAGCTCACGCAAACTTGAGCAAGTTCAGTTAGCTGGTTACTTTTCTCATCACTGTGACAAAACAACAGATAATGGCAATTTAAGGGAGGCAGTTTATGTGAGAGAACACAGACCATCCTGACAGGAAAGGCCTGGCCAGCCCTGGCCAGCAGCAGCTGCTCGGCAGCAAGAGGAGTTAAGGGGGACCTGGGGGTGTGACTCAGGGGTACAGAGCTTGCCCAACATGCATAAGGTCCTAGGTTCCATGCCAACACCTGAGCCCCTGAGTACAGCCGCCCATGTTCTCATCCTCAACCTACCTGTGATTTCACACTGTTGTGGAGGTCAATTAGAAACGCACTACTTACTTCCTGCCCCCAAACACTAGGAAGCCTCTTTGCTTCCTGCCTAATGGCTTTCTCCATAAAGCAGAAGAGATCAGACACCAAATAGGGCAGTCTAAAGACCATTAGCACCCAAGTGACAATAGTCAATAGAAGATTACTGTCCTCCTGACCATCCCAAAGCACCCCATCCACCCCCTACCCCACCAAGTCCATTCTCCCTCCCTCCCCCTCCTCCCCCCATGTCCACTGCAGTTCCCAAGCAAGGAAAGTGTCTTCCTGCGCAGCCCACCTAGAGGGCCACACCACTGTAGAAAGCCCCTGGGCCGCGCCCTAAGATGGCGCCGGCTTCCACTCCTTGCTGGAGCGCTAGAGTGATAAACAACACCTGATTTGGCTGTGCTTGTTTGCCTGGCTTGCTTCTGCGTTTGGCAACCTATCTGCATGCACCATGTGGCCTACTGAGATAGGCTCAGGATGGAGCATTTAAGGGCTAAGGGGGGTGCCCGAGGAGTCAGTCAGGGGGCTCACCTCTCTACAAAGCTGCCTGTAAAGTATCCTGAGTAAACTGTTATGAGAAGGAACCGGCTGTGCTGTGTCTTAATTCCTGCTGGTCGGCGCGGCGCACACCACAACACTTAAAGGCTTCTGGGTTTTACCCACATCATCAGCTCTGGAGACTGAGAAAGCCACAAGAAAACTTCCACCTCCCAGAGGGGCCTCCCCAAGGGCTCTGTTCTTCCATCCTTTCTGGAGCAGGTGAAGAGTGACTTCTGGAAAGAATTCCATCACCTAGGCAGTTAGGCAATGATCACAAAGGCCTGAATGAGCCTGCCTCAAAGACTATTAGCTTTCTATAACTAGCAAAGGAGACAGCCAGGCTGTCCTTGCACACAAGGATCCCAGCTAGTGTGAGAACTGAGTAAACAAGGACATCTCAGAAAAACATAGGGAGGCCAGGAATTGCCAGAAGGAGGAGGCTAATTAACATTCCTCAGACCACAGGGTGAGAACCAACCTGCGGATGGGGACACATTCTGCAGAGTGGACCTTTGCCCATCTTCAGACAAGGGAAGTCCTTGCCACCTCATTCCCTGAAGACCAATCAGTTTAAAAAGTCACACTGTTTTGCCAATCACGTTGTGTCTAATGGCTGCTGCCCTAAAAATTGTATAAAAGCTCACTGAACAAGCTATGTGGGGTCGCCTCCTCTCCTTAGGGTCTGGGATGACCCCAGTGCACTGGAACAATAAAAATCCTCTTGCTTTTTGCATCGATCAGGCTCCATGTGGTTCACTCAGGGGGTCTCCAGTAAGCTAAGGCTTGTTAGGACCTGTGCCACATCTAGCTTCCCTGAACTTCTTGATAACTCTGGAGGCATAAAGAAACAGGCAGGGAAACTGAGGCAATGAGACCTTAAGGGCTGCATAAGAATGAAGCAGGTCACCTCACAGAGTGGCCCCCTTACCACAGCACAGTCACCAGTATAGGTGATCCAGGACTGGCAGTCCTCCAGCAGGGGAAACTGAAGCAGTGGCTCTCAACCTTCCTAACGCTGCAAGCCTGGCTTGTGCAGTAAGGAGTTTTACCCACTAAACAATTTTGACAACTTACTTTTTCTTTTCTTTTTTTTTCCCTTCTTACTTTTTATTTGGGGGGTGGGGGCAGAGTCTCCAACTAAGTCCAGAGTACATCGACACATCCAGACTAGCTGGCCAGTCCCCCAGGGACCCCCCTGTCTCTGAATCTCAGCTCTATTACAGATACTATATCTAGATGTTTTTTTTTTTTTTTTTTTTTTGTTTTTTGTGGTTTTTCAAGACAGGGTTTCTCTGTGTAGCCCTGGCTGTCCTGGAACTCACTCTGTAGACCAGGCTGGCCTCGAACTCAGAAATCCACCTGCCTCTGCCTCCCAAGTGCTGGGATTAAAGGCGTGCGCCACCACTGCCCAGCTCATATCTAGATTTCTATGTTGATACCTCATGAGTGTGCAGCAAGCACTTTGCTCACTGATCTGTCCTTGCATCCCCACCCCATCCAAGTCCTGGGCTTTTCTAATGATAATCTCATTGCCCTAGAATGGGGTTTACCACCCACACAAACAGTGGTCTGGGTCTGTTACTGAGGCAAGGTCTTTCACCTGCTAATTACTATGTCCTGGGCTCACCTCAGCCCTGTGCTCTCAGGAACATTCTCTGGCTCTTAGCCGGAGCTGCCCCCTAGTGGCAGGCTAAGCTGTATTTCCATGCACAGACAGCCATGAAATTACACTATTACAAATCTCTGAACCAAATACATTCCCTCCTGAGATTCAATTCTCACTTCTGATTAGCATAGTGCAACAAGCTGCAATCAGCCAGGGCAGAGATGGAGGGTGGAGAGTAGGAGCAACAGGAGCTGGACTAGGAGAGACTGAGAGCAGGGCCTGAAGTGCAGAGACACACCAGTGGATGTGTATGAGGTGAGGTGGGGGTAGGAAGGCAAGCCTCACTCAACTGACACTCATGAGTTCCCCATGTGCTTGCCTGGGACATGCTAGGCTCTGGGGTCATGCCCCAAAGATAAAGAAACGGTGACCAGGAACTAGCTAAAAGTTTTGGTTTTTTGTTTTGTCTTGTTTTTAAGCAGACATAGAGGACGTGAAATTAGCTATAACCACAGTAAGTGCTGCTGTCATGATTAGAGTCTGCAGGCCTCCACAATCTCGCTCTGTTTTGATTACATTTTCCCCAGCCTGTGGTGCGAGGTAGTAATGCTGGGAACTTGGAGACTGGGGGGAATCTAGCTGGCAGCAGAGGGCCACAAGGGGCAGGTCTTTAAAAGCAATACATTATCCAGGTGCTGTCCACACTTCCTGGCCCCTGACTTACCCCCACCACCATGCACATCCACAGTCACACCCTCTCTGCTGTGATGTCTGGGACCCTCCAAACCCAGGGACTAGAATAAGCCTGCTGTTCCCCTAGTCAGCAGGGAAAAAAAATATTCAATACAACTGTAAAGAAAAGTCTGCTAGAACAACTCTGTTTTGCTTGGGACTTAGTAGGAATCAGGAAGCCAGTTCCCATTTCATCAGAAATGGGACAGCTGGCTCTAACAAAGCCACCCAGACCTGGAAGATCTCTCTTCATCCTCAAAAGTAAATGTGGAGGCGTTCCCCTCCCTTTGTGGGCAATTACACAGTAAGCATACTGCCAAGTTTTCTATTAAAAAAAAAATGCTGAATTCTGGTGCTTTTTGAATTGTTAAAAGGGGAAGCACAGAGGAAGGGACCTCCAATTATTTATGTTAAAATCTGCAAAAATAAGAAATATTTTTACATCTAATTGTGCATGACACTTTACTAGAACATTCCCTAGTAAGAACTCTCCCAGTAGCTCAAGCTTTTAGCCAGAGGAAGCCACGGCTAACAGTTAAAGCTGAGGAGGCAGAAGGACAAGACAGCAACAGTCAGACAGATTGCCTTCTGTCTGTCTCCCTGTCATACTGCCTGACTACATGAAACCAATTTAAAAACATTTTAAAGCCACATTTAAACGTTCATTGCAAAGACTAAGAGCGAAAGGCAACCCTCAGGAAGGAGCTTCGGGACTGCCGCATTGCCATAGGGAAACCCAGAGAGGAGCTACAAAGAAGGCTCAGGAAGAATACATTCCAGCCCCGGGGATGAAGTGAGTGGCCTCTCTCTCCCTTCCTTCCTTTCTTCCTTCCTTCCTTCCTTTCTTCCTTCCTTCCTTCCTTCCTTATTTTCTTTCTTTCTTCCTTTCTTTTTTTCATTTTATTGGATATTTCTTTATTTGCACTTCAAATGTTATTCCCTTTCCCGGTCTCCCTCCCTCTTGGAAATACCTTATCACATCCTCCCCTCCCCTGCTTCTATGAAGGTGTTCCTCTAACCGCTCCCCTACTCCCACCTCCCTACCCTCCATTCCCCTACACTGTGGCATCTACCTAGCCTTCACAGGACCAAGGACCTCTCCTCCCATTGATGCCTGACAAGGCCGTCCTCTGCTACATATGCAGCTGGAGCCGTGTGTACCCCTTTGTTGATGGCTTAGTCCCTGGGAGTTCTGGGGAGTCTGGTTGGCTGATATTGTTGTTCTTCTTATGGGGTTGCAAACCCCTTCAACTCCTTCAGTTCTTTCTCTAACTCCTCTATTGGGGACCCAGTGTTTGCAGTCCAACGGTTGTCTGCAAACATCACTTCTGTATTTGTAAGGCTCTGGCATGGTCTCTCAGGAGACAGCCCTATCAGGCTCCTTTCAGCACACATTTCTTGGCATCCTCAATAGTGTCTGGGTTTGGTAACTGTATATGGGATGGATCCCCAGGTGGGACAGTCTCTGTGTGGCCTTTCCTTCAGTCTCTGCGCCACACTTTATTTCCATTATTTCCTCCTGTGAGTACTATGTTCTCCTTCTAAGAAGGACCGAAGCACCCACACTTTGGTCTTCCTTCTTCTTGAGCTTCATGTGGTCTGTGAATTGTATCCTGGGTATTTGGAGATTTTGGGCTAATGCTGAAACTTATAGAGGAGAAAGTAGAGAAGGGCCTCGAGCACATGGGCACAGGGGAAAGTTCCTGAACAGAACACCAATGGCTTATGCTCTAAGATCAAGAACCGACAAATGGGACCTCATAAAGTTGCAAAGCGTCTGTAAGGCAAAGGACACTGTCAATAGGACAAACCGGCAACCAACAGATTGGGAAAAGATCTTTACCAATCCTACATCTGATAGAGGGCTAATGTCCAATATATATAAAGAACTCAAGAAGTTAGACTCCAGAGAACCAAATAACTCTACTAAAAATGGAGTACAGAGCTAAACAAAGAATTCTCAACTGATGAATACCGAATGGCTGAGAAGCACCTAAAGAAATGTTCAACATCCTTAGTCATCAGGGAAATGCAAATCAAAACAACCCTGAGATCCCACCTCACACCAGTCAGAATGACTAAGATCAAAAACTCAGGTGACAGCAGATGCTGGAGAGGATATGGAGAAAGAGGAACACTCCTCCATTGCTGGTGGGATTGCAAGCTGGTACAACCACTCTGGAAATCAGTTTGGCAGTTTCTCAGAAAATTAGACATACTACTACCTGAGGACCCAGCTATACCACTCCTGGGCATATACCCAAGATGCTCCAACATGTAATAAGGACACATGCTCCACTATGTTCATAGCAGCCTTATTTATAATAGCCAGAAGCTGGAAAGAACACGATGTCCTTCAACAGAAGAATGGATACAGAAAATGTGGAACATTTACACAATGGAGTACTACTCAGCTATTAAAAATGATGAATTCATGAAATTCTTAGGGAAATGGGTGGAACTAGAAAATATTATCCTGAGTGAGGTAACCCAGTCACAAAGGAACACACATGGTATGCATTCTCTGATAAGTGGATATTAGCCCAGAAGCTCCAAATAACCAGGAGCAGCCTCTTTCAAAGTCATTGACCTTGACTGCAAACAGCCCCAAGAAAAGGAAGGAAAAGGCCACAGTGAGGGGTGTGACTACCAAGGCAGTCTGTGGCAGTCACAGACCACCAAAGGCACGCTGGTGCCAATGAAGAGCAGCAGGCAGGCAGACCCACACAGAACCACACCGCTGGGTGCAGAACCTTATTCCTAACTTAGCCTGCCACCTCCCAGAAGCTGAGGAAACCACAGCCTGGCTCACTGCCGCTTTGGGGCTAAGTGAGTGACACACAGAAGACAGAAGAATCTGGGGCACAGATGACATGAAAAATTAACAAATGTGCACACACACAGAGACACACACACCACCAATAAAGTAAATCTTAGGAGCTGGAGGGACAGCTCAACATTTAACAGAGTATCACACCTTGCAGAGGGCCCAAGTTCAGTTCCCAATACTCACATTAGGCCACTCATGTTCACCCTTCACTCCAGCTTCAGGGGGTCCAACATCCTCTTCTGGCCTCCACAAGCAACTGTACTCATGTATAGACACACATAACTTAAAAATAAACAAATTAAGTCTAAAGTAAATATTGTCTGTTATGAATCACTGGAGCTGTACTATGTGTGAGTTATATTCACCTCAGCCTATTGCAGTGACCAACAAAGTTGTGACTGATACAGGTCAGACTCTCTATGGAGAACATACTGTAGGAAGGGCCTAAGAGAAGACCTATTGGCCACCAAAGTTCAGAGAAAGGAAGACACGGACACATGGCTGCATAGCTAGGAAAGGTGTCCACTTTCTCCTCCATAGCAGCAGAGGAAAGCCTTGGCATGACTGTATCTGCGTATCCCTCCTTCCTGGGTTGTAAATGAGCTCTTGGTCAGAGTAAGGGGCACGGTGATGCACATGTGAGATCAGCAAAGGGAAGGAGAATCTACCACACTGCTATCTGCAGTGCATCTAAGTCTAAACTGCTGCTGTTGAGATTACGGAGACAGGGGTGGACACAAACAACTGCCCAACCAACAATGGCTGAGGATCTAGGACACACTAGGCACTGGGGACACAGCAGTGGCCAAGCACAATTGACATCAAGGAGAGGAAGGAAGTCTATGGTCAGGAAGAATAGAGGATTGTACAAGAGGAGACAATATCACAAAATTCCAAAAGAATGTAGGAAGAGAAAGCAAATGGAGAAAGAGGCATAGGATGCTTTGAGGGCTATGAATATTCTCCGCTCAGAGGTCTGTGGGTACCAGTTACAGGCAGAGGAAATGGTACAGACAGCGAGAAGGAAACAGGCAGGAATAGGTCAGGTGTACAGGTCAGGGAAAGGATTTAAGTGGTATGGGCCAATTTATGTTTAAAGGGCAACATCAGAACCAACTCAAGCGGAATCTCTGTGAAACTTCAGACACAGACAGCATCACAAGATAGTTGCTAACTTTACTACTGACAATATAGTAGCATGGAATATGATTACACAGATTTTTTTTTTGTTTACTTCTGTTTTAATAGTAGTAGGAATTGAACTCAGAGCCTTAAACATTCTGAGAAAGCATTGTATCATTGGCCTCCATTTGCTCCCCGCTCATTAGGGTCTTCCTTAAATCCTTACTAGTTTTCATATGTCACTGTGCTAGCAGGATGGCTCAAATGGTTAGAATACTTGTCACCAGAGCCTGGGGATGCACAAGGTAGAAGAAAAAAACTGATTCCAAGAAGTTATCCTCTGATCTCTATTTACGTGCCACACATGCATGTACCACCCACCATAAATGTATATACCATATATACAATTATGACAGGTACACCTGCAAAAAATAAGTATAATAAAACATTTCTCATTCAGCAAGGTTTGTTGGTGCACATCTTTAATCCCAGTACTCGGCAGGCAGAGGCAGCCACATCTCTGTGAGGTCAAAGACAACCTGGTCTACATAGTGAGTTTCAGGACAACCAGAGCTATTTAATGAAACCATGTCTCAAATTCCTATGTCACCAATAATTTAAAGGCAGTATATTTAGGTTGTTCTTTAGGTTCTTGGTATGGTTTGAATCTGCAGAGTCCCCCCCCCCCCCCCCCCCATCTTCTGTCCGTTTATTCCCAGCTGGTAGTGCTGTTTTCGGGAGGCTTTGCGATCTTTACGAGGAAGAACCAGGATGCTGGAGGGGAATTCGGGACAGGCCTCTGAAAGTCTGAGCCCAGTTGTTCTCTGCTTCTTTGGCCGGCTACCACGGGCTTCTGCTGTGCGGACAGAGCTAGCTTGCCACTCCTCTCCTGCCACACAACCACAATTCTCCAAAGCCCAAGTAAGCCTTTCTGCCTTTAAGCTCTCTGTCAGGGATTTGGCCAAAGCAATGCAGAAATAACTAATGTGGTTCTCCAGCCAAAACCAAAACCAAACAAAAACCAGGCCAAGCCAGATCAATGACAAACTAGGTAAAAGCAGTTACGGCAGATAGGGCCACAGAGACTTGGTAAGCCAGCCCATCCAAAGGTGCTCGAGAAAAGCCAAGCAATAGGGAGAACTATTAAATTCCGAGGGTTAGGGATACACCTCCTTAGAAGAGGGCTTACCTACCATGTACAGGCCCCAGTCTCAATACCCAGCATCCAGTACTCTCCAAGTATTTAAGAAAAAAAGAAAGAAAGAAAGAAGGAGCCAAGTAGCTAGGTAACCAAGAAAAGTCATCTTGGCCTGGGTCATGCTCCTCTGGAAGCCAAAGTCACATGCCCATTACAAGGAGGGAAGCAGTCTGCCCTGCCACATGCTCTAGCCAACCTTTCCATCATCTTCTCTTATGTGGCAGGGAATTCTTCCTGTAGATAAAGGAGTCGAGACAAATTAGCCTCAATTTACACAAATTAACCCAAACCACAGGCTGAGGCCCAGCCAGTGAGCCAGGAACTGCCACTTCTTCACAGCCTGGGGCCTTCTGACACTGTGACCTTAGCAATTACAAAGGAACTACTACGGCAGAAGATGTGCTCACCAAACAAAAATTCACTCATTAGCCACCATTTTGGCCATAACACCATGCCACAGGGGCTGTGCTTCTAAAGTTGTAGCACTGACTCCTGTGACTTCATAGCCCTAGGTAGCAAAGGCTCGAGGCTCCTATGGATACATGCTGGCACCAGTGCAGACCTGGGCAGGATCTGGCCCCTTATTTCTAGCCCTATACAAATAATTCATTTACATCTTGATCATCCACATTTAATATAGACAACAGATCTTTTGGGGAGACAGAGCCTAATCTAAGAGCCACACAACCCAAACCAGGGTTAACCTGTTGGTTCTCCCCTATCCTCTGGAATGCTTCAATCCTGCTTAAAGCGAGGACTCTCCTGCGGGAGTCACTAGCCCTCCCGCCCCACCTCTACTTCCACCCTTAGACTATCTTCCTTCCATTCAGGACAAGGAATGTATAGAGGGAGGCCTGTGCTCAGATCAGACCAGAACACTGTTATACTTCCTTGAGGGCCTTCACTATTCCCATTGTCCACAAACCCAGATCCTACCATGGTTTAGATATGAAAGTCCCCATAACACTCATTGCTGAAGGCTTCATTCCTGGTGTGATGTCTGGGCTTTTCTGAAGAGCATGAAGACTCTGCCCTGTTCAGTTACTGACTGATTCTTATATAAAGCTGTAATCTGATGGCACTCTCGAGCATGGGGTGGAAATCAGGGGACAAGGGCTGGGTAAAGAAGCCGAGCTACTGGGGACATGGCCCTAAAGACTCTACCTTGTGCCTAGCCTTCTGCTGTCTCTCTGTTTTTGGACACCCATCTCAGAACCCCAAAGCTATTGGGGCCATCCCCATGGACAAAACTGAACCCAGGAGCCAAGGCAGATCTCCCTTCTTCCTTTTCTCCAGTGTCTGTCACAGCGGACTAACACGCACCCAACTCTTCACTAAGATCTGTGGCCCTTCTCCTCACTCCCTAGATGCACCCTGGCATTCTGTGCTACAGTCATAGAAGCTGCCTATGGCTTCGGGATGGCCTCGGGATGGCCTCTTTTGTGCCTCTATCCTTGCCACCCAAAACAAAAAGAGCAGCTGTGCTGTCTATCTGGAATGCTCCTGTTGGTCAAGGCAGTGCTATCTATCTGGAATGCTCCTGTTGGTCAAGGCAGTGCTGTCTATCTGGAATGCTCCTGTTGGTCACGGCTGTGCTGTCTATCTGGAATGCTCCTGTTGGTCAAGGCAGTGCTGTCTATCTGGAATGCTCCTGTTGGTCAAGGCAGTGCTATCTATCAGGAATGCTCCTGTTGGTCAAGGCAGTGTTGTCTATCTGGAATGCTCCTGTTGGTCATGGCTGTGCTGTCTATCAGGAATGCTCCTGTTGGTCACGGCTGTGCTGTCTATCAGGAATGCTCCTGTTGGCCTTCTAGAAGAATACCCTTGTACCTAGAAGCCCTCCTGAGTAAAGGTGGCAGTGAAGATGGCTCACCTATTTACCAGCTGGGCCTCAAGCACTGCCTGCAGGGCCTCGCTTCACTGCCAACCATGAGTGATGCTCCTTCCAACTACTGTAGCTATTTTGTAAATTTAAAGCATCAAGGACAGGCATGGTGCTGCACACTTGTAATCCCAGCACTTGGGAGGCTGAAGCCACAAGATCACACATTCCCCTGGAGTATACAGCAAGACCCTGTCTTGGCATATAAATAAACAGAGGCAAGCTCACTTGTCCAAGGTCACAAAGTGAGCAAATACTTACGGCAGGCAAAGCTGACTGAGAACGCCTGACAGCCATTGTGATGACAATCTTACACACAGAACTCACAGCGCCATTCCCAGTACTACATCACAACCAAGACCCTAACAAGTGAACTTTTCGCATGAGCGGTCACTATGTGCCTGGCAGAGGGAACAGATCACTATCCATCAAAATCTCCTTCTCATTTAGACTGGCATTCTCTACTCACAAACCAGTAACCCATCAGTCAGTCTCAGGCCTCTGAGAAGGGAAGACCTGCAGAATTGTAACCTCCTCAAAATAGACAACATGGGTCAATGAAATGGGTCACCAGGCATATGTAACCACGACTGCTACCCAGGATCACCTGGTGGGAGGAGAGAACTGACTCCAGGAAGATGGTCTCGGGCCTCCATATGTGTTCTCACACACACACACATGCACACATACATGCATGCACATACACAGGTGTGTGTACACACACATGCATGCATACACAATACTTTTTAAATTTAACACAAAGAACTTGGTGCTAGAGAAATGGGTCAGTGGTTAAGACCACTGGCTGCTCTTGCTCAGGTTTGGTTCCCGGCATCCACATGGTGATTCACAACTATCTGGAGCTCAGTTCCAAAGCATCGATGCCCTCTTCTGCCTTACTGGGCACCAGGCACTCACATGGTGCACACACAAGTATATTCAGGCAAATACACAAAAAATAAAAGTAAATGTTTTTTAAAATAAGAAGGAGGAGGAGGAGGAGGAGGAAGAGGAGGAGGAGGAGGAGGA
>JADRCD010216838.1:1179-19533 GCA_019843815.1 Montemys delectorum
TTTCTTTCTTTCTTTCTTTCTGCTTTTCTTTCTTTCTTTCTTTCTGCTTTTCTTTCTTTCTTTCTTTCTTTCTTTCTTTCTGCTTTTCTTTCTTTCTTTCTGCTTTTCTTTCTTTCTTTCTTTCTTTCTTTCTTTCTTTCTTTCTTTCTTTCTTTCTTTCTTTTAATTAGAGAAAGACTGTCTTGGAACAGGAGGCATGATGAAGGAGAAAATGTTTTCAACTGGAGATAAATTCTCCAGGGTCATTGCCTTCTATCTTTGCTCTCACAATAATTCTTTGCTGCGTGACATCTAAATAGAGACTAATGCTAGCGATGCAGTTGTCTTTCCTCTGTGCTTTTCTTCTTCCCCTCATGAATTATTTTGTCCATCTCACAGTAAAGAAAGGGCTACAGTAAACATCCAGTTAGGCAGAGTTCCTTTACCAAAAATTAACATTAAAAATTGAGTAGATTATTTGGATGACAAACATAAAATAATTTCAGAAGCTTTTCTACTTAAATATACATGAAATTAAATCAAGAAGTCTTCTAGCTTTTAGTGTGACTTATACAATCAGCCAAGTCTCTAATTTGTTTAGCTCACTCAGCGTTCTCCAGTGTTTGCTCCTTTCATGCCTTTCTTTCTATTCTATGGATAGTTTCTTTTATTTTCACCTATAGAACTAAAAAAAAAAAATGCTGCAATAGAAAAGCACCTTCATGTGAATCCTACATTTTACCCTCTGATGACTTTGTACTATCCTGCCACAAGCAGCTGTAATCTTAGTTGGTTCACTCTGGAGCCAAGACAAGATTCCACACATTTCTGAAATAGCTGCTATAATTTATTGTCATCTCAGGGCGGTTAGCTTTAAACCCTCATGGACCCGATGCCACAAAACAGCTCTTCAGAGTTCAAAGGGGTAGGTCTACACATGCGAGTAAGTCATCGCTAACGGTGCTACTATAACCCTTGCTGTGCCCTGGCTGCTCCTGGTGTTTCAACAGTCATGTGATACCCAAAACCCTTCCGATACTTCTCGCACATATTTTATTGCATAACTCTCAGGTGTCATGGTAGAATGCCTTCAATGAATTGCTTCCTACCACTAACACAAAGATTATTTTCCAAACAGCAGCAACAACAAAAACAAAAACCATGTCTCTTAAGAATACAAACTCCTCCTGACAAACCCTCCAGTGCCAAATGTGGTTTCCATTTGCTCTTTTTGGATTTATATGACTGTGCCAAAGTTCAGGTGTGCCAGCTCTTTGTAATAAGCTATTTGGATGAAAGCTGGGCCAGCTCAAAGGATCCTGATGTATTTTATTGCCGCCTTTTAAGATTATTGTTCAGAAATACCGAGTCTAATTTTGAAATCAATTAGCCATTGGGTCTGATGAGGTGTTGGCTCAGTTCAGGTTCACACCCGCTTTCCAGATTACTGTTCACTCGAGTCAAGTCCCTACGATTGCACTGCTCCTCAGCATCTGGTGGACACATGTTTGATGTTCTCACAGAAAGAGTTGATGGTTAAAAGGCAAATCCTCATGAAGAACACTTTGTGCATTGGCTGCTGATAGCTGGAACAACAAATATTTCTCTCTCTCTCTCTCTCTCTCTCTCTCTCTCTCTCTCTCTCTCTCTCTCCCCCCTCCCCTCTTAAAGAGTGATTGGTTTTAAAAAGGCAATAGAAGGAGGAGCATTGTGACTTTTATATTTATTTTTAATGATCCGTGTTTAGGGTCATTACTTATTATCTATCCTTCAAAATAAATGGTACATTGAACAGCTGTTATGAGGAAAGAGTCAAGCTATCTGTTGCCTACTACTATCAGAAAAGTCTTTTCCTTCCCCGGTCCTCTCCACTGGCTGGATGCAGGAATAATGTCTTCCCCATAATGCTGCTTCCAAGAACTATCTTTCTCTCACAGTCAATCAGCACTCGGGAAGGTGCAAATTCTGCCTGGCAGGGGCCATGCATCTGGGAACAGTGCCAGAGGCCTCAACCACCACCCAAGCTGTTCAAAAGAAGTGGCAGATAGTAAAAGGAGAAAGCCGAAAGACCCCTCTCTCAGGTTTGCCCCTCACTGGCTGCCTAGTGTTTTGGTAGAAAAGGGAGATCTGACTCCCTCTTTCACATAATACTGCTGATTCTTCTCATGGGTCCATTGCATAGTCTGAGGTGGAGCAGAACAGTAACGGATTCCATCCATACACATTGGTGGGGCATTCTATGTGAGATCTACATTTATTGATAAAATTTTCTCTTATTCATGTCTCATCTCTTTAACAAAACTAATTGTAAAGGAGAAATTACCCCAGGTTAGGACAAGGCTTCTTCCAGGATGAGTAAAGATTCAACAAACTGATCAGTGACCAAATTTTATGTGTAACGGATTCTACCTCCCATGGTTTCTCCCTTCTGAGGATTGGTCACTAATGCTAAAACCTAAAGGGACTGGCGGTGTGCTTACTAAATTTACACCTTTTCTCCGACAGGAAATTAGTTTTCATTCATACACCCAATCAACAAGTATTTACTGAGAGATATTGGTTAAGCACCAGCAAAACAATGGAGAGTAAAAACCAGTCTGGGTCCTCTTAACTTAAGGAAGCATCAGTTGTAGAGGCAAAGGGAACATTTGAAGAAGTTACCGATAATCAAATTTAAGCATACCAACAAGAACAGCTAGGGGATGAACTGCCAGATGCATGTTAAAACTGCTATATACTTCTTAAACAATTTAACTACACAGTATGGTGACATACACCTGTAATCTCAGCACTAGGGAGGGAAAGCATGAGGATCAACAGTTAGAGGTCAACCTTAGCTACATAATAAAAACTTGTCTGAAAACAATCATCACAATAAAAATCTAATAGTATCTGAAAATTTTAAATGTTCTAGGAATATGGACCCCTAAACACCTCCTTACTTATTTTAAACACATATTTCAAAAGCTAATTTCCACTTATTTGACTATATTTAACCTTTAATCTTTATATAATTTTCCAATTTAATCTTTATCTTCAGTTTTCACCATTTATCTATTTAAAATAAAAATACTGAAGATCTGAGTAAAGGATCAAGTGCTTGATGTTGTTGATCCCAGAGCATATGAGCGCAAGCTGAGATTTAATAGATGGAGTTTAAGTACAGGTTCATACTATTTCCCACACTACTTGCTGTCTGTTGCGAGCCACACTCTTCACAATAAGTGATTTGTAACTCATAGCTTTACCACCAACAATGCTGATTAGGTGTCTGTGGCCGTGAGCTTGTCCCTAGGCATCACCAACTTTCTCCATGTGAGTCCAAGCCTAAATGATGGAGAGGCTTACAGGGTTCTGTCACCTTATAGAACTAAGGTGACTGTGCAAAGAAGTGTGTGGAATGAAAGTTTCCTCCCCACAGTTGAGTTAAGCACCCTATGAGTAAACTCTGAGACTTTGTCTACCTTGCCTAAAATGGAGACAAAGCAGCTGAGAAGAAAGGTCCAGAACAGGCACAATTAGAAAAATCTCTGCTGCTCTTGTTGAAAACACAGTTTCTCTGATGGACTTGGTCATTTCCTGGAGAGTTTTTCTCCAGATTTTCCAAAAGAAATTGAAGAAAGATAATGATTTAAGGGGGAGAAAGTTTTAATGGAGATGCATGGAATGTGACGTTTATTCCCATCCCTTGACATCTCTTCATCAAAGAAATATACTTGGAGGTTGATGTTGTAATCATAAAGCATGCCTTGCTTAATCTTTCTAAAAACAAAGATGACCAACTTGTACCAGAGCACCAAGGTGGGATTAAAGTTGTAACTACCATCATAAGTTACTGCCATTACAAATTATTGCCATTTTAAGTTTTTGGCTGAGCAACAGGCTATCACAATGGGTGACGAAATTAGAAATGCTTATTCTTTCTTTCATGAAAATAACTCATTTTTATTAGAGACAGTAAATGGTGAGAAATACAACAGAAAGGTGAGGTTTCATTTCTTTATTTTTAACTTTTTCACACCTCTTAACTCCTTTGTGAGATCTGACCATGGTGATTCTTCCAATCTTCCTGAATTTAGCTTCCATATCTGAATATGATAACATCAGAAACATTCATGAATCCAATATTTTGAACCTCTGTATTAAAGTGTAAGAAGATGTTTGATACATTTTAAATAGATTGATGCTAATATTTTCCCTTAAATATAACCAAAGACATACTGGACTGTCCATCAAAGGGATGCATTTTCTAGTTTGAAGCATATGGATGGGTGAGTCCTACGTCAAAGACAAGTATGCTTTAGTAGCGTTCTATAACATTACTTTTTAATAACATAATTTTTCCAACTAAATGTAGCTGTTGAGTTTTTGAAGCACAGATATCTTTCTGTTTCCCCTCATCATATTTATGTAACACAGTAAGTTATATACATCACATTTATCATCAACTTAATAATTTTATTTTTCATATTAACTAGGCATTGGCTAATATCAATGAGGGTTGACCAAATAGTAAAAGTTACCACAACCGCCATGGATAGGCAGGTAAATGTTGATTCCTAAGAATAGGATTAATCATGACCCAGATTTACAATAATTGTGTACTGGTGTGGTAATGATTATTTATTTATTTAAACTGTTATCAAGAATTTCATTTATGTATATATGTTTTGCCAGACCCACCCTCTCGTCCAATTCCTTCCATATTTCTCTCCACAACTCCCCCACACACATTTCATGTGCTCATTTTAAAAAAGTTACTGAGTAATTTATATGTCTTACAAATAGAACTAAACTTTGATTTGTTGAATATTTGCATTTTATAAGTGGTATGTTCTGGCTTATATGTAATAGTGAAGTGCTTGCCTTTTAATTTAATTGTAGGCGTGTCTTATAAATGGAAACAATGTCCACTGATCTATCTCATGTGTTCTAATGCCTTCCTAGCTTCTAATTTTCTTTTAATGGCCTTTTTGGCTTTGGTTAAAACGTTTCTACTTTTTGTTAGAAAAACATTCTGCATTTGTGTTTTTACTCTTCATCTGAATATATGCCCAAGTTCTTCTGCATCTTCAGAGTAGATGATAGTCATCCTTAGTTTCTTCTTGGTCCGTAACTATTTCTTCCTATTCTCTTAAATGTTAATATTGCTAAACCACCCAATGCCTCAGGAGTATTGAGTCCATTGTTCGTAGGCCAGATGTGACTAAGAATAAATATGATTGTAGCACAACACAAAACCTTAAACTCACATAGGACATTATGAGAGGCTTTTAAGTAATTTTTAAAAGATTTTATTTATTTTTAATTGTATATGGTTAGAGGCTGTTTTACATATGTGTGCAGTTCCCACAGAGGCCAGAAGAGGGTGCTAGATCCCACGAAGCTAATGGCAGCTGTTAACTACCTGGTGTGGGTGGGCACTGGGCTCCTTTATGCTAGTCCTCCTAATTGTTTACAACTTAATGCTAATAACCACTGAGCAATCTCTCCAGCACCCCCCAACCTCCTTTTTATTTTTTAATTTAGCAAAATTTTAGTAACTTAGTTGTAAGCTTTTTTTACATGGATTTTATAAATAACAATGTCATGTCACAATGCCACTCTTGGACCCAAAGAAAATAAAATTGAACTAAATAAAATTGTAACTTTGTTTTCTTGCTCCACCAAATCTAAACATTGTATTTAATAGTTTTTTAAATTGATTTTAAGACCCATCATTATTATATACACTATTATTACTTTCTGTTGCTTGGAGCTATTTTATCTTATTTTACATCATACTTTATTAAATAGGATAGCTTTATATAACACGTTTTTGTATCATGATGAAAGTTTTCTTTCAAAAGTTTTGCTTTTCAACTTATTGTAAACTTCCACCCTCTGTACTTACAAAACAGTTACTTAATAATTAATTTTGTGTGGCTATGCCCTTGATGCATTTATGATGCATGATACATACATACATACATTACACATACATGTATGAAAATTTAAGAGAATTGAAAATCTTACATTCAAGATTTTAATCCTACACCTTTTGGTTTCTTTGTTTAGTACTCACAGATTATAAAGAGTTGAAAAGTGAAAAGATTTTGATTTTCTTATTGTCATATATACTTTCCTCATTTTTTTTTTTTGAAGCTGTCATATTCCCTGGCTCCATCAGTTCAGAAACTGTGTAAACGGGACCTTCTACATGTGAGATGAGGTTCTGCCAGGAGTGTGCAATGTTTTGTTCCCCTCCCCCACCTACTGTTTTTACAACCAGTCCAAATTTTACCTCTGAATAAGGACAAAGGTCAGTTGGTCCCCTGGCCTAACTTGTCTGGATAGAAAAGATGCACACAAGCAGGCATTTGAAGTTACAAATGGACACAGGGATCCACAATCCTGGTTTGTTTATATCTGTAGATCTCTTCCAAGCTTCAGGGGTTGTACAAAGCATGACCAGAACCCCCCTTCTGAACAAACTTGTGTGTAATACAGTTTGTTTCATTTGAAGCCTTCCTGTATGACTGATGGAAATTATAGTAAAACCTCCACCTGGACTGTCAGCTACAGGAACGTTTCTTATTTATTTTTATTTGTCACAGCAGGTTACGCTCACAAAATCCAGGTGTTACATGGCTTTAAATCTGGGCGCAGGTCTAGGAATAGTCCGTTGAAGGTAGTTTATTTAGGATCCCTAACATAAAGGGGCTTTACGAAATGGATTTTATCCAGCTCCCTGAGTCAGGATATAAAGTTAATGTACAATGACCAGCAATAACAGAACACAACAATAATACAATAGGACAGAATCGCATTGCACACTCTGCTGTAGGAAGAGAGCTGAAGACAGAGAAGTCGCCTTTTACGCTGAGCCCCTAAGTGTTCACAACATAGCTACAAGAGACCTTTCAGCCTTCTTCCCTACTGTGGGAGCACTGCTGCCAGAAAGTAAGGGTCTTCCCCCTCCCTCTTTAAACATGGAATTTTATACATGTTAATCATTCATTATTTTATTTTTATTCCAATGTTACTTTTAGTCTCTATTCCCAAGACTCTGGTAAACACATTAATTTAGAAAACACATTGTTTTCGGATCGTTTTTGTTTTGTTTATCTCTGCTTTGTTTTCAAACTATTTTCCCCAGCTAATATGGTAATTCTTTGATTAACATTATCATTCACTCTCCACTATCTGAAATTACATAATTTATTTAATTAGCCTGCCATATTGGCTATGAACTGTATTTTCTGTTTCCTTCCTAAAGCAGCCAAAAATAAAATTATCTTTTGTTTCTTTGCCTCTACCTCTAGCAGATCTCAGTGTCTATCAACCAAATGCATCTGCTTGTGAGTATACAACTAATTTGGGTCCAATTAATGTGCAAGTAATTAAAGTTGATTTCTGTATGTTATTCTAATTTTCACCACACGGGGCTAATGTTTCAATACACTGATATTTCATAAGCTGTCAGCTTGTGAGATGTTCCAGTTATAAAGGACTTCTCTTGACTCTTGTAGGATGTATATAAGTACATGTATCACGTTGACCCATCTGGACAGCACAAAACTCCCAGACAAGCCTGTTTGAACTGAACCACTGGCACGATCTGTGAAAACAGTTTACTCTGTCCTGTTTTACATTTATATTTGACATTTGCTTTCTACTTCCTGCACATCAATGCAAGAATGGAAGGATCCATTTTCAAACTATCCTTTAGGCTAGGTCCCCATTTAAGAATCCACTATAATATCCACAAAAATTGTGATCATTTAAGGAGAGATAGAATTGTACCTGAAGATGATAATTTAATCATTATGCATTTATTTCTAAAGTTCCTGTTTTTTATAGTATATAATGCCTAATAGCTCATTATTGCAAATAAAACAATTGATGCTGAGGGAAGGCTTGTTATAAAATTCCTCTATAAAGAAATTCTAACTTTGCTTAGTTTTCATCTCAACACAGAAAAAAGTTTGTCAGGAAAAGTGAATAGTTACTTAACAACCCTGTAAATAATAAAGAAGTAAAAACATTAAGACAATAACAATTCCTTTCTTTCTTTCTCTCACTTTTTTTGCAATTCTTAAACATTTATTGAAAACATCTATTTTGTTGAAAAAGTGAAATTTCCCCATGTTCTCTAACACATTTTAAGTAATATTATTAAAACAGATATAAAATTCTTTCCTAAGCACTTTTTACAAATGTTGTTTCTTAGGTTATGTAGAAATAGGTTTCATTATCTCATCTTTGAAACAAAATCTGTTTGTTGATCTTTTAACCCCGTCTTGCCCAGGCAGACCCCACTCTACTTTTTCTCCCACCCCACTAGCTTCTACCACATTTTTGTCACAGTTGACCTTTGATCAATTTTTGTGAAAATGTTAGAGCCAAGGTACTTACCTTATAAACTATAGTAGGGAAAAATAAAAGATAAGAATCTCTTGCATTCCAGTATATAGTCATAAGTCTTAGGTACCTTCATGTTTGTATTTTGACTTGAAAACTAAATCATATGTGAAAGGCTTACAAATATTTTTTGAAATGTAGCCTTTACTAAGGCTGGCCTAGATGACCTAGGCCTAGGTGGTCTAGGAATGACATTAAACTTCTGATTCCTTTGTCTCATAAGGTACTACTACATACACATGGATTAGTGGCCACAAAGCCCAGTTTAAAGTGTGACTTGGATTATTTATTTATTTATATATCATATATTTTAAAATTTATTTATTTACATCCTATATGCTGCTCCCTCCCGATCCACCCTCAAAGACTTCTGCTCCCCATCTCCTCTCCCCTTTGCCTCTGAGAGGGTAGAGCTCTTCCTGGCTACCTCCTCCACCCTGCGCATCAAGTCTCTGCAGGATTAGGTAGAGCCTCTTCCACTGCAGTAGGACAAGGCAACCCTCTGGTACATACCTGTCCAGGGCCTCAGTCCAGTCCATGTATGCTCTTTGGTTAGTGGTTCGCAGGGGTCCAGGTTAGTTGACATTGTTGGGCTTCCTGTGGGGTTCCAGTCCTCTTCACAGCCTTCAATTCTTTCCCCCAACTCTTCCACAAGGATCTCAGACCTCCATCCAATGTTTGGCTGTGGGTATTAGCATCTGTTTCAGTCAGCTGCTGGGTAGAGCATCTCAGAGGACAGTTATGCTCGGCTCCTGTGTATAAGCATACCAGAGCATCATCAATAGTGTCAGGGATTGGTGCTTGCTCATGGGATGGATCTCAAGTTGGGCCAGTTATTGGTTGGTCGTTTCTTCAGTCTCTGCTCCATCTTTGTCCCTGAATCTCTTTTAGACAAGTCAGAGGCAGAGAGAGGGAGGGATCTGGGTGGAAGAGGGGAGCGGGAAGAGAATAGGGGGTAGGATCGGGTGCATGGAGAAAGGAGAGAGGCCCAGAAAGCCAGAAGAATGAATGGAAATCTGCAGCTGCAGTGGAGGGGAAGAGGGGTCTCTAGGCAGTCCCTGAGATGTGGGATGGAGGAGGCTCGAAGGTATCAATGCAGATGACCTTAGTTGAGATCCATAACAGTGAGACCTAGAACCTGAAGAGGCCAAGTCCTATAGTCCAGCACGACCTCCAGTGAAGGGATAAGGTCACCAACCCACCCACAAAACTTTCACGACAATAGCAATTTCATCAAATTAGTTACCAGTACAAGAAATTCTGTAATTGACTGATTATTTCTTTGAAAATTATACCTTACTTTTCACATACCATACTCACTAGATCATAGGACCATAACACAAATATATGAGATCATCTTAAATGAGTGGATAAATATTCCTTGTGTGCTATAAAATACTTTATCTCATCATGTATAGCTCCTTTTCTCATATTTGTGTTTTTTATTTAGATATTTTCTTTATTTACATTTCAAATAATATCTCCTTTCCCAGTTTCCCATGGGGGGGGAACCTGTTCCCTCCCTCCTCCCCCTGATCACCAACTCACTCTCTCCCACTTCCTGGACCTGTCATTCCCCTACATTGGGGCATGGAACCTTCACAGGATCAAGAGTCTCTCCTCCCATTGATGACCGACTAGGGCATCCCCTGCTACATATGCACCTGAAGCCATGAGTTCCATCATGTGTACCCTTTGGTTGGTGGTTTAGTCTCTGGGAGCTCTGAGGGTACTAGTTAGTTCATATTCTTGTTCCTCCTAAGGGGCTGTAAACCCTCTTCAGCTCCTTGGGTCCTTTCTCTAGCTCCTTCATTAGGGAACATATGCTCAGTCCAATGGATGGCTGTGAACCTCTACTTCTGTATTAGTCAGGCACTGGCAGAGCCTTTCAGGTAAATTTTAAAATTTAAAAATTTTGTTTTAAAAATTTCTAAGCCATAAAATGATTGTGAATATAGTACTTACTCTCTTTTTATCCTTTAGGTAACTATGATATCTTTCTCTCCTATCTCATTTGATTACATCAAATATAGTTATAGTGAAACAATCTATATATAGAAACATCAATACCAGATAAAGATCACTGGAATTTTAGTTAGTTTTATGGTTGTTTCTTTTCTTGATGTCCTTTCTCTTTGTTTCTTTTTATCTTTTTTCTAACCCTGTGAGTAACAATGGGATATTTCAAGTGTTTTCTGGCTGTCACATAACTAACAAATTTCATGTTCATATGCCTTAAGGATTTGTAACTCCCTAAAAAGTACGTTTGGAATGAATAATTACAAGAGGACTGAACTGAAAGTATTTACTTTGAAAATGTTGAGGACACTTTATGTTCCCTTCTCAGGAGAGAAATGTCACAATTATGAGTATATCATAAAAACCATGGTTAAAATTAATACTGGAGAGCTTTTCTTTCTCCTTCTAGCCCTTACCTTGCTCATACCCCCAAATCAGAAAATTCCTCTACTAACTCACTCTGTCAAATCAGATACCACTGCCCTTGAAAGCCAAGTCAGCCACCACTCCCCTTCAAAGTCAAATCAGCCAATGCCTACAAGGGATTGGAGCTAAAGCAGTTGCTTTCTTTGAATCCCAAGACATTTGTTTCTAAATAAACTGACCAAATTAGTGAGCTCCCAGGTAATTTATGATTTCTCATTTACTTGACTTATTTCCACGATGACTGGACATTAGTTCATTGAATAGAAGACAAGAGAAATTGTGTTTCAGTGACATTAAAACTAGACTAAGAAAGCACCCAAGATTAACTATTTCAAAGTTATGGTGACAGATTTTCCTCAGTTCCTATCCCACTCAAGAAAGAAAAAAATACTTCTTAAAACTAACACTTCTGCTTGAATCATTTTTATTTTAATATTATGCTTATAGGGATTAAGACCCAAGTTTATGTAAATTTTAAACTCACAACCAAACTTGGCTATGAGGAGTTGATAGCTTAAAATGTGAAAACCTCGGTGTGTTTACAGCTGGAACAGTGCCTGCTTGGGGATTAAGCTCTGAAGGCTGTACTGATGTCATTGCATTGGGGTTAGGTAGAGACACTTTGGTAAGACTAAGACTGGTGCCAAATTCATGACTCCAGAATTTATGACTGAACTCTAGACTGCCTTAAAATTCATGGCTCTCAAATTTATGATTGAACTCATGACTTCCCAGGCTATAGATTTAAGTGTATACAATAAAAAAAAAATGTTTTGTGAGTACAACGAGTGCATCGACATGCAGTTTCGATTTCAAAATGCTGATCTGGAAATCACTAACAAAATGACATTGTATCTTGATTGTGTGGAGATAGCATCGGGGTTGGGTACTGTATCATTTTAGAAAGTATTTAAAAATGATAACATTAATGTCATTATAAAAACTATATTAAGAATAGACCAGTCTTATTTGATTTTATAAGTAATCTGGATTTTTGTTGCTGTTTTTTTACGTTTTAAAAAAATATAATTTAGTTTTCTCTCCTGGGTGTCTTTTTGTCTAAGCTCTCAAGGGGCAATGATAACACTACTTCCTCTGGGACAAAATATTCCAAAATTAAATTCAGCTATTCTTTGACCTTTATCCATTGATTTGGTTTTCTTGATTATTTCTATCTTAAATTTCAAGCCAAATGCTGGGACTAAAGCCAAATATCCAAATGAAGAGACTGGTCACCCAGATGTTTTACTTATAGAATAATAAATGGCTGTAGACTGGCCTTCCAGGCCCTTTACTTTGGGATTCAGCTTACATTTTCTTGGTTTCTATTTCCCCTCATAATAAATGTATACCCCAGCAACTCTGGACATTTTATTCCTGTCCCCTCCGTTTCTGATTTTGCTTCCTTCCCTCATTCTATTTTATTCTTATTCTATCTCAGCTTTCTCCACCAATAGGAATGGCTTTCTCCTTACTTGTCTGATCTACTTTATAACATCCCCAAGGAGTTTGATAGTTACTTCTTTAGAATATATGCATTTATTCTAGACTCTTCAGAAGAGCATGTTTTGTACAAACTAGGACTCTCTTATATTCTTGGTTTATAGAGAATATTTGATAATGTTTATTTTTAAATTATCCCATTTAACAAATGATTGACAGAATATTTATTAGTAATTTGAGTGTTCTACCCATTTGTTCTTTTGGGAGTAAATAATTTCAGGTCTTATGGATTCCTTCTTTAGTGTACCTTTAAAATATTACGAAGTAACCTAGTACCCATCCTTAAGTTATATAATGTTAACATGTGCTACTCTTGGCAAATCTGAAAGTTGAAATGTCAATAGGAAGAGAAATTAAATGTTTTAGTTCAGTAAAATTGAGAATAGAATTATTATTTTATTGTCTCTACAATTGTCTCAGAGTAGTACCTTAGCTTGTGTAGGTTACTATACCAAAGCCCCCCACCCCGACTCCCCCCAAAAAAACTGGATGTCTACTAAACAACTGAAACTTTGTTTCTTGAATAAGTAAAAGTTGTATTTAGTTCTGGAGACTCCTGAACTGAAACTAAGGTACAAACTGATCCATGTGAGGTTAGAGCCACTGTCTATTTTCTTGCTGTTTTCGCATGAGAGAAAGGGTAAGGAGTCCATTGATAGAGACACTAATCCTGTTGTGAAAACTGTCTCCATCAATTTGATGGCCTTCAAGAGGCTGCAAATTCTAAGATCATCACCTTAGGACTTAATATTTCAACACATGTAGTTACAGAAATTGCAAATACATAGCATAGCAGTAAGCTACAGATCACATTATAAGCTACACACACATTATATGTGTGTATATACATATATACATATATATGTGTATATACATATATATACATATATATGTATACATGTATACGTATATATGTGTGTGTGTATATATATATATATATATATACACTATGAGAAATAGATGATTACCACACACTTCAGAAATTTTCATAAACATTAGAAAAAAGGGTTGGGGGCAGGAAAGATGCCTCAGTGGGTAGAGTGGTTGCCATAGAAACATGAGGACAAGCTTTCTATCCCCTAGAGACCTCTGAAAGCTGAACACAGTAGCACAGCTCTGTAATCCTATGTCACAGAGTCAAGGATCCATGGAAACCTTGCAAGCTTGCCAACCTGGTGGATGTAGCAGCAAACAACCAAAGGCCCTGTCTCAAAAAAGATGGATGGTGAGGACTGAAACCTGAAGTTGTACTCTGGTCTCCACATTCACATTGTGGCACGTGCACACTTTCCCTCACATACACACATAGTCTACACACAATTATGAACACATGCATCACACATGCACACACAGAAAAAAGCATTATTTGAAGACAGCCAATCAAAAGGGCTGTGTATGTCATTACTGCATATAAGTATAATAGTAGAAGTTTATTTTGCAAGGTTTTTTTTTCATTCAAAACTTTATTTCTTACAGGAAATGTTAGTTTTACCAACTTTTATGTTTCCAGCTGAAATACATTATTCATAATCTATAAGTATTAAGGAGTTCCCAAGTGATCATTTATAGGAATCAAAGCATATTTATTTTTCATGGCTAATTTTCACTCTGATACTCTACTTTATAGAGACCATAAGTACCAGAGCTCATGCAAGTGCTTAGAAGTGACAATCAAACATGCTTTTCCTCAATAGAACTCTACATATCTGCAAATATATCTCTTCTCCTGATATGTCTATTCAGCCCCTAGCAGTTTTCATTTTTTTTTAAACTAAGTCATTCATTTAATCTAGGTTTTTGTTTTTTTTTTTCAAAAAGCAAACTAAGAAACATAATACCACAATATTTCCATATTTTGAGAATGTGTATATATCAAACTTAAGATTAAAGCCTTCAGCATCCAATTCAGTCATTGAACAGCTCAGGACCAGAAAGTTACTGCTTTTCCTATGTTGTTTTGTTGTTATTATTGCTTTTTTTTTTTTTTTTTACTTCTTTTTTTTATTAGATATTTTCTTTATTTACATGTAAATGGTTTTTGTTTATTTTTAAAAAGTGTTCCATATTTTCAGTTGTGTATGTGTGATGCTTTATTATTATTTAATCTAATAATAAAGAAACACTTGATGTTGGATCACAAACCCAGGGCCCAGTATATACTAGACAAGTGTTTACCACTCAGCCATATTACCAGCTCAGGACAGGGCTTTAGAAAGGTTGGCTTTGTTTCAGCTGTAAGACATTGTAGGATAATTTATTTTCTAAATAGCTCAGTTTTCTCTTTTTCATTTGTCTGCTATTGCTAATCTCATGTGATTATCAAGAAGACCATATACATACATGTTACATGCTTAGAAATTTGCTGCTAACAATTCTTACTTAAACACTTTTAGCAAATATCACTTAGCAAAGTTATGGTCTTATAGTGGCATATTTTTTCAAGTATATCATGAAATTTAACCACATTTACACACTCTTGCCTTCCCACCCACTACTCCACTGTCACTAGTCTCATTGTCTTTCCAGATAGCTTTCTTCTTTCTACTGCCGAGAAAAGCCTAGGTTTGTCTCAAGAGCAAATGTTAATGATCTGTCATTTTATATATATATATGTATATATATTTACATATATACACACATATATATGTATATATGCTCATATATGTATATATGTATATCTACAAATATATGCATAATATGCATTTACATATATATATATATATATATATTCCTCAATTTCGTTATCTATTCGTCTTCTGATGGATAGTTCAGCTGCTTTCATCGTGAACAGAGTCACAGGAAACATGAATGTGCAAGTAATTCTGTAGCATGCTGACCTGGCTTCCTTTGAGGTACTCTTAGCAATGGTTTAAATGGATCAGTCTGAAGGTGATTCGTGTTCTGAATGTCATTTAGGTGAATATGCTGCAATCATCCTCATACGCACAATGAGGAGCAGCTGAAAGTTGTTCTGTAGGGATTTGGAAAGCAGATCTGTATTAGCAGTACAAGCTCTTCTAAGTTTTTTGGTTAGACTTGTCTAGTTTTTATGTCCTTGGATTTGGAATGAAAGTGAATTCTTATTTCAAATTTTAGGATTTTAATTTGAAAAAACTCTTCAATAGTCATGCTTCCAGACTTGTCTTTTATTAAATAAAAGCACAAGAATATACTAAAAAATACTTCATTTTATTTTTTTCTATGAAATAAAAAGCCATGGAAACACCTAAGGCATATTTTATTGAAATTTTATTATTTCTGTATCATTAGTGCAATAGTAATAGTATAATTTCAATAGTCTATTTCTCATAATTAGTTATAGCTCAACTTTATAAGATGGGTGTACATTCAATTATAATGTGTTTGTTATTGACAAAGTTCAAGTAACAGAACTACTGTCCTTAAGGCACTTATGCAGTTTTGATTATATTAGGACATTGTGTTTGTGCCTGTAACCATAAGCCTGGCTTTTTGGTGACCACTCAGGGTGGATATCTACCTGTAATGACTACCATCCCATCTATTCATTAATAGTAGTAGTATGTTTGTATGTATCTCCCTTGAAGTTGGTTCCAGGACTCAAACTCAGGTCCTTAGTGTTTTGTGGCAAGTAATTTACTTACTAAGCAATCCCACCAGACATCTCTTTATTCTTGAGTAATTTTGTACAATTACTCATAGCAAATTTTCAGACTGGATCCATTTAATGTTTAGTAAATGTGGTTTGGATCTTACTCCCTTATTTTCAGATCCTCATTCCTTGATAACTACAAATCATTTCTTAAGAGTTCCTAAGAGTCAGTTTCTTTGATATTTTACTGAGAGCAGACATGTGACATTTTTCTGGAAGCTATCTGGTGAAAAGGGATGTGATGTTTTGCTGGAATGGAAACTTGAGAGACCGTGTAATGTTTGGAAAGAGGATTGATATATCCCAACAGACAGTGGATGATACTCTGGCACGGGTCACCTTGTTGGTCTTCATTGGGTTTCACTGACACTGACCCTCGCTGATGATGCTCTTGCAATGGTTCACCTTTCTTTCTTCTCTGATTTTTGCTTGTAGTGACTTTGTAGAGAGAAACATACCAAGGAACTTTTGGGGGTATTCCGGCTGTTTCTTGCTGCTTCAGCAGACTCCGAGTTAGACTTGTACTCATCAGCAAAACCTCACTGTTTCTTATGGATCGATCTGCTGCTTCTAATTCATGTTTGGTGTTTTGTTAGTGAACTGGACTGCTGACAACTAAGATTGGAATCTCCCCCAAAGAACTACTTCTAGACAGGTCCACTTCCCCTTTGTCTTATTTTCCTCTGTTACCTTTGGTTGGTGGCTAGAAGGGAGGGTGAAGTGTAAACAACACTTATTAATGTAGGTTTTGAAAACTATAAGCCTACAGTTTACATAGTCACATTAGATGAGTTTATATTTCATCATCTTTTTAAAATTTATTTATTTATTTATTTATTATTTTATTTTATTTTTACACTCCAGATTTTATTCTCCTCCAGGTCCAGCCTGCAACTGTTCCACACCCCATACATTTTTCCGCCCCCATCTACATGACAATGTCCCCATCCTCCACCCTCAACCTCAAAACCTCTGGGGCTTCCAGTCTCTTGAGGGTCACATGCATCTTTTCTGATTGAACCCAGACCCGGCAATCCTCTGTTGTATATGTGTTGGGGGCCTCATATCAGCTGGTGTATGCTGCCTGGTTGGTGGTCCAGTGTCTGACAGATCTTGGGGTCCAGGTTAATTGAGACTGCTGGTCCTCCTACAGGGTTGGCCTCCTCCTCAGCTTCTTCCAGCTTTTCCCTAATTTAACCACGGGGGGTCAGCAGCTTTTGTCCATTGGTTGGGTGCAAATATCTGCATCTGACTCATTCAGCTGCTTGTTGGGACTTTCTGAGGGCAGTCATGATAGGTCTCTTTCTGTGAATACTCCATAGCGTCAGTAATAATGTCAGACCTTGGGATCTCCCCTTGAGCTGGATCCCACTTTAGGCATGTTGCTGGACCTTCTTTTTCTCAGACTCCTCTCCATTTCCATCCCTGCAGTTCTTTCAGACAGAAACAACTGTGGGTCAGAGTTTTGACTGTGGGATGGCAACCCCTCCCTCACTTGATGTCCTGTCTTTCTGCTGGAGGTGGGCTCTTTAGGTTTCCTTTCCCTA
The DNA here is from genome assembly GCA_019843815.1 of Montemys delectorum. NCBI lineage: Eukaryota > Metazoa > Chordata > Mammalia > Rodentia > Muridae > Montemys > Montemys delectorum. The sequence continues at coordinate 18,688 of JADRCD010216838.1, forward strand.
CTGTAGGTTACTTCATATAAGATCCCTCCCTTTGAGTCCTGAGAGTCTCTCTCCTCCCAGGTCTCTGGTGCATTCTGCAGGGTCCCCACAACCTCCTATTTCCTGAGGTTACCTGCTGGCCCTCAGGGCTTTAGTCCTTTTCCCTTGCTCAATACCAGATCAAGTTCCTCTCTCCCTCCAATTCCACCTCTCTGTCCACTTTCCCTCTCAGGTCCCTCCCTCCCTCCCCACTTGTGATTGTTTTTTTTCTCTCTCCTAAGTGGGACTGAGGTGTCTTCACTTGGGCCCTTCAGCTTGTTGACCTTTTTGAGTTCTGTGGACTGTATCTTGGGTATTCTATAAATGTATATGCATATATATATATATATAGGCTAATATCCACTTATTAGTGAGTGCATACCATGCGTATCCTTTTGGGTCTGAGTTACCTCACTCAGGATAATATTTTATAGTTCCATCCATTTGCCTGCAAAACTCAGGATATCCTTGTTTTTAATAGCTGAGTAATATTCCATTGTGTAAATGAACCACATTTTCTGTATCCATTCTTCTGTCGTGGGACATCTGGGTTGTTTCCAGCTTCTGGCTATCACAAACAAGGCTGTAGAGATAGCTCAGCTGTTAAAGGCTAGGCTTACAGTAAAAAATATTTCATCATCTTACATAATAAAAATTTTAATTTGGTCCAAGATTAATATTTTTATATAGGCTAGCACAATTACTATGAGAAATGCTGAGTCTCTGTGTATCTTTGTACTTTTGGAATGGGGAAAGCATTTCTTTATATCATGTAGTGTTTATCATCCATTCAATATTTTAACCATATTTTTGAAAATATTAAAAAAA
>JADRCD010216839.1:0-10342 GCA_019843815.1 Montemys delectorum
GAAGCAGGTGTATGAAAATGAATTATTTACAAACTGAAATATAAGGACTTTCAGAATATTTAGGGCACCATGTCAGTGGAAAACTCTGAGTCAGAGGTAGACCAGAACTCTGTTCAATGCCAAGTTCAGTACTGGTAAGCAGGCACTGAGGTTATATCGGTAAATTCAGTGTTCAGTTTCAGAGCCACTTTTCTTTGCTGTTGAAAGTGACTCACTCTGTAGCTCAGGATGGCCTTGAACTGATCCTTCTGCTTCAGCCTCATTACTGCAGGGACTACACATATGGACAGCAAACTTCACCCTTATTCAACCACGACACGACAGTGGCAGTTGTTTAAAACGATTTGTTTTTACATGTACAAGTGTTTTACCTACATTTATGTGTATGTACTATGAGCATGACTTGTGGAAGCCAGACAAACCATGAGTTCTTTTGAATCTGGATTTATAGATGGTTGTCAACTGTACCACATGGGTGCTGAGAACCAAACCAGGTCTTCTGGAAGAACAGCACATACTCTCAACCACTGAGCCATCTCTGCAGCCCTATAGTGACATTTTCATATACAGTTTCTGTTTTAAGGTTAATTAAAAACTATCTTTAGAGAGGAAAATTAAGACATATAACACTCTGCTAGGAAGGCAGGAAGAAAGGTTTTGGGCTAAAGAGTCTTTCAGACAGTTTGAAGCTTACAGAAGGAAGAACCAGGGATCTGAAAGTAACATGAAAACAATTATTATCAGGCTGAGGAATTCTTTCAAGCCAAAGCAAAGAAATGTGCATATGATGTGGGAATAGAATTGGGGCTGAGGGAAGGAAGCAGGGAACATCTGGGATCAGCCATGTGCTCTGCAGGACTTGCACTGTAAGCAGTCCCAGCTGCATAAGGTAGGTCTGATGACTGGAATCTTCAAGGGCTGTCCAAGCAGCAGGACTAGCAGGAAAGAGCGCAGGCCAGAGGGGCTGCTCTGCTACGTAAGAGCACCAGGGCAAAACTGAACCTCAGCTGAAGTCAGTGCCAGAAGACTGTGTGGCAAGCAGAATCTTCTCTAAGCAGCAGGCAAATGGACAGAGAATGCCTTTAGAAACCAAGAGATACTATTCAAGCTTCATCACTCATCATCGTCCACCTCAGCTACAGAACTATGGAGAATGTCACCTCTAGCTTTCCCGTCAACAAAAGACTCCAGCTCAACTCAGGCTATCCTACCACGGCTCTCAGGACTTCCTTTCTTCTATTATATAACTGGATAACATTTTCACTCTGTGATTACTCCGTAACTACTTGTGTATCACAAAACATGGCTAGCTTCCCTCCGTCTGTACCGTCTCTGAATAGACTATGATGAAAATGTATTCTTCTTTCTTTATACTTGTGTTAAGTAGTTAACCAGATCTCTTGGAAAATGATAACTGTTAAGCTTCTAAATTATTAGTAGTTTCTTTTTTCTTTTCTCTTTTTATTAGATATTTTATTTACATTTCAAATGTAATCCCCTTTCCTGGTTGTCCTCCCAGAATCCTATCCCACCCCCCTCCTCCTGCTTCTGTGAGGGTGTTACTGCACCCACCCACCCACCTACACCCTCCTGGCCCTGGCATTCCCCTATTCTGGGGCATTGAGTCTTTAAAACACCAAGCACCTCTCCTCCCATTGATGCCCGACAAGGTCCTCCTCTGCAACACATGTGACTGGAGTCATGAGTCCCTCCATGAGTACTTTTTGGTTGGTGGTTTAGTCCCCGGGAGCTCTGGGGGTGAGGGGTCTGGTTGGTTGATATTGTTGTTCGCCCTATGTGGTTGCAAACCCCTTCAGTTCCTTCAGTCCTTTTTCTAACTCCTCCCTTGGGGACCCTGTACTCAGACCAATGGTTGGTTGCAAGCATTCTCCTCTGTATTTGTCAGGTTTTAGCAGAGCCTCTCAGGAGACGGCTATTTCAGGCTCCTGTCAGCATGCACGTCTTGGCATCCACAATAGTGCCTGGGTTTGGTGACTATATACGGGATAGATCCCTAGGTGGGGCAGTCTTTGGATGGCCTTTTCTTGAGGCTCTGCTCTACACTTTGTTTCTGTATTTGCTCCCATGAGTATTTTCTTCCCCCCTCTAAGAAGGATTGAAGCATCCACACTTTGGTCTTCCTTCTTCATGAGCTTTAGGTGGTCTGTGAATTGTATCTTGGGTATTCCGAGCTTTTGGGTTAGTATCCACTTATCAGTGAGTGCATACCATGTGTGTTCTTTTGTGTTTGGGTTACCTCATTCAGGATGATACTCTCCAGATCCATCCATTTACCTAAGAATTTCATAAATTCATTGTTTTTAATAGCTGAGTAGTACTCCATTGTGCAAATGTACCATATTTTCTTTATCCTTCTGTTGAAGGACATCTGGGTTGTTTCCAGTTTCTGGCTATTATAAATAAGGCTGCTATGAACATAGTAGAGCACTTGTCCTTATTACATGTTGGAACATCTTCTGGGTATATGCCCAGGAGTGGTATAGCTGGGTCTTATGGTAGTACTATGTCCAATTTTTTGAGGAACCGCCAAACTGATTTCTAGAGTGGTTGTACCAGCTTGCAATCCCATCAGCAATGGACAAGTGTTCCTCCTTCTCCATATCCTTACCAGCATCTGCTATCACCTTGTTTTTGATCTTAGCCATTCTGACTGGTGTGAGGTGGAATCTCAGGGTCGTTTTGATTTGGCTTTCCCTGGTGACTAATGATGTTGAACATTTCTTTAGGTGCTTCTTGGCCATTTGAGTTTCCTCAGTTGAGAATTCTCTGCTTAGCTCTGTTCCCCATTTTTTAATAGGGTTATTTGGTTTTCTTGAGTTCTTTGTATACATTGGATATTAACCCTCTATCAGATATAGGATTGGTAAAGCTCTTTTCCCAATCTGCTGGCTGCCATTTTGGCCTATTGACAGTGTCTTTTGCCTTACAGAAGCTTTGCAACTTTATGAGGTCCCATTTGTTTATTCTTGATCTTAGAGCATAAGCCATCGGTGTTCTGTTCAGGAAATTTACCCCTGTGCCCACGTGTTAGAGGCTCTTCCCCACTTTCTTTTCTATTAGTTTCAGCGTATCTGGTTTTAAGTGGAGGTCCTTGATCCACTTGGACTTGAGCTTTGTACAAGGAGATCACTTGATCTTTGACAAAGGAGCTAAAACCATCCAGTGGAAAAAAGATAGCAAATGGTGCTTGTTCAAATGGCGGTCAACATGTAGAAGAATGTAATTTGATCCTTCCTTCCTTCCTTCCTTCCTCCTTTCCTTCCTTCCTTCCTTCCTCCCTTCCTTCCTCCCTTCCCTTTCTCTCTTTATTTCTTAAGTTTTGGTTCCAGGGATCAAACTTTATACAGTTCTCAATCTAAATGTTCATTGTAAAATGTTATGTATAATTCTTCACTTTATAAAATGTAATAATTGATTAAATATGAGTTTATGAGTACTGAGTAACATGACATTAATATTCTAGTGTTAATTTTCTGTATAATAAACTTGAGAAAACTTCTTTTTCCATTTTGAAGTACGGTCAGGCTGTAGCCCGGCCCAGGAAGAGTGGGTATAGAGCTGAGACCGGCACAGCCCAGGAAGAGTGGGTACAGAGCTGAGACTGGCACAGCCTGGCAAGAGTGGGTATAGAGCTGAGACTGGCACAGCCTAGCAAGAGTGGGTATAGAGCTGAGACTGGCACAGCCTGGCAAGAGTGGGTATAGAGCTGAGCCTGGCACAGCCTGGCAAGAGTGGGTACAGAGCTGAGCCTGGCACAGCCCAGGAAGAATGGGTACAGAGCTGAGCCTGGCACAGCCCAGGAAGAGTGGGTACAGAGCTGAGCCTGGCACAGCCTGGCAAAAGTGGGTATAGAGCTGAGCCTGGCACAGCCTGGCAAGAGTGGGTACAGAGCTGAGACTGGCACAGCCTGGCAAGAGTGGGTATAGAGCTGAGACTGGCACAGCCTGGCAAGAGTGGGTATAGAGCTGAGCCTGGCACAGCCTGGCAAGAGTGGGTACAGAGCTGAGCCTGGCACAGCCTGGCAAGAGTGGGTATAGAGCTGAGCCTGGCACAGCCCGGCAAGAGTGGGTATAGAGCTGAGCCTGGCACAGCCTGGCAAGAGTAGGTATAGAGCTGAGCCTGGCACAGCCCAGGAAGAGTGGGTACAGAGCTGAGCCTGGCACAGCCTGGCAAGAGGCTGATGGCCCTCAAACTCTGTTCTTCCGGCCTCTATCTCGTTAGTTAGGATTACAGGGTAGGTTTGTAGTGGTGGAGATGGAACTTAAGGACTTCTTAACAAGTCACAGGAAAGTACCACTAACGCACACTGTTCCTGCCGCAGCACTCACTGTTTACTCATAGCAGATACAGCCACTTAAAAGTGTGAGCTAACAATATATCCAATTCGTTCTCCAATCAGTAATACTTTACAGTCTCTCTTCTGAAGCCATGAGAGTGGACACAGAAGTGAATCTGCACGTATGTGAGCGCGCGTGCGCGCACACACACACACACACAGACAGACAGACACACAGACACACACACACACACACACACACACACACACACACAACATGAAAAAACTCCTGAAACTGGAGAACAAAGAGGACTAGTGGAGGGGCGGGGCAGTGTGTGCAGAGGGGAGGAAATGCTCAAAGCATTCTGCATTATATATTTAAAACAGGAAAAGGCCCTATGTACCCCTACACAACAAAACTCAACCAGAGAACATTGCGTAGCAGTGAAAAGCACGCGTCCGAAAATGCATGGTTAGAACCTAGTTCCAAAACATCTCTAGTTCAATCATACCTTGGACAAATTACTGCTATTTCAAAATGGAGTAATAAGTTCCACACATTAAATTTAACTTTTTATGAATTTAAAAATGTGCTTTTAATCATATGTATGTGTGCCTATGTGGCTATGTGTGCACATGTGTAGATGCCCATGGATGCCTGGAACTGGAGTTACAGGTAGTTGTGGGCTGCATGGCATGAGTGTGGGGAAGCAAAGCTAGGCCCCGTGTAGGAGCAGTGTAGTTTAAAGAGCTGTTATCAAGAGAGCTTATGCACTGAGAGGTGCTGACCTCTGGGTACATGCTACTAATATTATGCGAGCTGTACACTCACTTAGGCAGGAAAGTTGTCATAACTCAGAGTGCAGTTTTTACTTTACAAGCCATTTTGATTTCTTATTCTCCTAGAAATGTTATTTTGAATATAGAAGTGTTTTCCTCACTAGAGGAATTTTACCTTCCAAGTTTTTGCCCTTCTCCACTAAAAGCCTTGAATCGCAATCTGGGTTTTATGTACTCTTGGTCTTGATGATCTTCCATATCCAGGTTTACTTGGCTGCCATGGACCAGTCGCTGAAGCTCCAGAGGAATCTCTCTTAAAAGGAGGGAAGGAAGGTTTTAGTTAAGATTGTTAAAAATTGCACTATCCCACTGAGGTAAGTTTAATGAAATCATGAGCTACATGCTAATATAAAATTTTTCATGTTGATTTGGGGATTCACATAGACTTCATCACACTTTTCTAACTTTGAGAATGTATTTGTATGAGCGTTTTCTCTGTTTGTCTATGTACCACGTGCATACCTGGTGCCCTTGTGGGATAAAGCTCCTGGGACTGGAGTTACAGATGGCTATAAAGCACCATGTGAATGCCAGGAAGGAGCTGGATTTCATGATGGCATCGGCATATACACATGTCACGGTACTCCGTTCTTCCTGGTATCTTTCTCCAAACACACTCCTCCATGCCCTTCTCTTCTTTAGTGCTGTAGGCAGCTTCCCTTTTCTCATCTCACATGCACTGATTAAACTCTCTCTTCCTACTTTAATATCTCTTCCCTTTTTACAATCCCCTTTCTAGATTTGATAAACTCACATATAAACAAACATTTATATATTTACTCATATATACAAAAGCTTAAATCTAAATAATGCATATGAGAGAAAACACATGGGATGTGAGCCTGGCTAATATTACTTAACAGTTCACAGTTATGTATATTTACCATATTTCCTTAATATAACCATCTGTTAACGAACATCTAGGCTGGACCAATCTCTGGGCTATCGTGAACAGTGTACCAATAAACACGGATGTACACGTATTTCTATGGCCTATTGCCTTAAGAGTTCTTTAGGAAAATACGTACCTACATAGATTCACATATCCACCAACAGTGGATAAGTAATGGTTTTTTATTTTTTACATCTTTGCACGCACGTCAGTGAAAAGATTCTGCACTGTAAGGACATCTTGTCTTATACAAGGACTTGTCATGGAGTACATAGAATCTCCATACCTGGCGGCAAATACTTATTTCTAACTCCATCCTAGAGGGAGCTAGAAACTGATAAAGTATTTGTAACTATCAGGTAACAGGCAAACACCATTATGCTTCACAGTGTCAAGGGCAGAGATGTGGAATACACGGCTATGGAAGACTGGTCTTACCCACTGAGGAGAGTTTCACAGCTACACCAATCTGCATGTGCCAGAGATTCACAAGGGGACGACTCTCCTCTTTATAACGTCTGAGCCTAAGTCTACTCTGTCATACAAATAAGCTTTTATACTAAACACTTTTAGAGACCTTGGTTTTTTTTTTTTTTTTTTGTTTAATACTTTGCAATTCCCGGAATATATTTACAATTTAATCTACCAAGTCCTAGAATGAGTACCACTAACAATAATTAAGCTGACAATTCCACACACTTCATTATGGTAATTTTCTGCTTGTGACATTTACATAAAAAGTGCTAGATTGATGAATCAAGCATATATATGTTGGAATATGAACTTATATTAAAGAAATAATGTAAATATCACTGACTGACATTTTTGACTTACAAAAAGTTACTTCCCTGTATTTAATATGCATAAGGTAGGATATATCAATTTTTGGAGAAGTGATGTAAGTGAATTATCCTACCTACCTTATATAATTATAATTGCTCTTGAAGACCAGTAAAGACAGTATACCAGAAAGAACTTCAAACTGATATTCTTCCTAGAAAGGAGACTTTGCTCACTGTTTGCATTTGACATTGTGTAAGTCCAATGAATGTCCTACTTGCCTGGCAATTAACTCTAGCAAATAATTAACATTTTCTTCTATCACCTTGAAGCTAGAGCATGAATTTGAACAACAATGTTGGTTTTCATATATTACTCAAATATTTCCATTGCCCTGTTACTCTTAGTTTTCAACTGTATAACACTGTCTTAACTGCTGTATCCAAGTACTTGCCACAAATGACTTCAGCACCACAGATGGCATTTCATGCTTTTGTTTGGTATTCTTACAGTATTTATGCAAATTTAGGTTAAAAATTAAACTTACACACTAACTCACTTTCTACAATGTCTTTCTTTCAGAGTTCCTTTGTTTCCAAGAATTTTATCCCTAGCCCATTTTAGCCATTCTCCTTGGGCATGTTTCATTAAAGGGGCTCTCCCTTCAGTTTCTTTATGGAATGCTGGAGTCTTGGTTTGTGCTGAAAGAAATAAGGAGGCATGGGATAAAGGGTGTGGTGCCCTCAGGGAGAGCCCCCAGCTAACCCAGACACTTTGACTCCTGTGAAAAGTAAAGGCCTGAGGAATTACTGTTCCTGAAGAGTAGCAACAAATCAAAGCTTATGCAAATGTAATTCCAGGAGAGGCCAAGGTTCTAATCTAAGCAGGCAGAATTTGAGAGCTTGGTCATAGGGCTCTGAGTTTAGAATAAAAAGGATAGAGGGGTAAAGGGCTTAAGGGAAGCTGCTGAGTGCTGAGGACAGGTGAGAGGCAGGGGAGTCCCTGAATGGAGACCCAGAGAGGATACTAAGTGAGACTGTGAGATGATGCTTGGATTATTTTGGAGACCCCAAGATGTTGCAGATGGCAGAACCATGAAATATCTGTCTAAGAGTATTATCTATACAGATATCTATACAGAGAGAGGATCCAAGGCGAGAGAGAGAGAGAGAGAGAGAGAGAGAGAGAGAGAGAGAGAGGTGCTCTACTCAACAAAGCTGGAAGGAGATGGAAGGAGATGGACTTCTAAAGAGCCATGCAAGCCACATGATCTCAGACCTCAGGATTTGGAGTTTGCCTTGCTGGGTTCTGGTCTTGTTTTGGCTCAGTAGTTCCTCACTATGTTCTGATTCTTCCTTTTTAAAATCGTCATCTGTGTCCTGTAGTATTGTAGGTGAGAAGTATATAATTTGCTTTTTCCTTTTGATTTTACAGAGTTACAATTAAGAGATTTCCTTGAGTCTCAGAAGAGACTTGAGACTTTGAAGCAGTGCTGAGACTGCTAAAGAATATGAGAATTTTAAGTTGTACTAAATGCATTTTGCATTATTATAAGGCTACAAGCCTATGAGAGCCAGGGAGTAGAACTGAGTGGTTTTGAGTAAGAATAGCTTCCACTGGCTCATATATTTGAATACTTGGTCACTGTTCACAGCTGACAGAACTACTTGGGAAGGATAGAATGTCTGGCTTTGGAGGAGGTGTATCACTGGGAGTGGGTTTGAGGTTTTATAGCCCACACCACTTCTGGTTGGCTCTATCTCTTTCTGCTTCATGCCTGTTGCTCAGATGTAAGTTCTCAGCTACTGCTTGAGTGCTATGCCTACCTCTGCCTACAACCATAATGATCATGTCCCCACCCTCTGAAACTCTATGCCCCATTAAATGCTTTTTTTTTTTTTATAAGTTACCTTAGTCATGGTGTGTTGTCATGGCACCCTGTCAACAGGAAGCAGGGCAGAAGCTTGATAGCTAGCTAGCTAGGTCAGCATTCAATTTAGTGATATATAATCTTAAGATATTTCTTGGAGGGGGCTGGAGAAATAGCTCAGTGCTTAAGAGGCTCTGAGTTCAACTCCCAGCAGTCACATGTTAGCTCACAACTATCTGCAATAGGATCTGATGCCTTTTTCTGGTGTATCTAAAGAGAGCAATGGTGTACTCACATATATAAAATAAATAAATCTTTAAAAAAAAGGTATTTCTTGGAGCAAAGCCTACAGTGTCATCATAGTTAAAAGAGATTCAATCATCTAATATCCTTCTTCAACAAAGATCCATCTCCCCCAAATCACTTATGTAATATGTCATAGTAATTAATTCTTGAAAGCTAGTAGAATGGTGCCGGGGAGATAAGCTATTTTTGTCAAATAGTTGCTACACAAGCATGGCAGCCTGAGGTCAACGTCCAGAAGGGAGATAAAAATGCTGGATGTGAGCCGGGTGGTGGTGGCGCACGCCTTTAATCCCAGCACTTGGGAGGCAGAGGCAGGCAGATTTCTGAGTGTGAGGCCAGCCTGGGCTACAGAGTGAGTTCCAGGATAGCCAGGGCAATCCAGAAAAACCAAAAAAAAAAAAAAAAAGGCTGGATGTGATGGTATGTGCTTGCATCCCAGACCTGGGGTCACAGACCCTGGAGCTCAGTGACCAGTCAGCTTGGCCTATTTGGCAAATTCTCGGCAAGTGAGAAAACCACTGAGGTTGACCTATGATCCCCACATGCCCTTGTATACATATACCCACACAGGAACATGCATGTGCATACTCAAAATAGTTCCATTCAATGTGATAAACAGAACACAAATAATTCATCTTACCCTCTCTTAACAGATTCCAGGAACTGAGCATTTGTTGGGTCATTGTAGGGTCTCAATTCTCCATCATCTAAACTGAAGCCATTGCTCCATAGCTTCAGTAAAACCTGAACCTTTGGAAATAAAAAAACAAAAGAAATTCACCTCCATTTCAACATGGAATTTCCCAAATTACTGATTAATTTATCTTAAAATATAAAGATATTTGCTTTACTCAAAGCTGAACACATGTGATCTTGTGTTTACTTAGCAGGTTTATTTTTAGCTTAAACCACTGATAATAGCTGCAAATATCAAAGTCCCACAGGTGAAGCCTGGCTTCTGTGCAATGACCCAGAGGTCACTGAGGGGACAAACAGTGACAAGACAGACTCTGCTTGGCACCTGTGACTCAGACCCCTCATCCACACCCAAACTCTCCTTAGTTCCACAGCTTAAACATCCAGGCCAAGGTGCAAGGCAGACCTTCTAAAAATCTAAAAAAATATATTATTTTTACATTACAAAGTCAAAAGAAATAATGGTTTCATGTTTTTTTTAAATTAAATTCATTTGGTATTACGAAGGTATACAATTTTAAAGAAAAATTACGAGAATTATATATTCCTTCCACAAACAGTTATACATCTCTAAATGTAAGACATAGCAGATACAAACACTGAAGTTGGAAGCACACAGGTTCTTTAAGCCATAAGTCAGAAAGGGGGAAGAAGTGGGAAC
>JADRCD010216839.1:10742-21845 GCA_019843815.1 Montemys delectorum
AGAGGCAAACGCCGGAAGCACTTTAGCGACTGTACCTACATCTTGCAGCTGATTTTCTCCATAGATATACTCTGACCGCTTGTAGAAGGAGTTACCCAATCTGTACCCGCCACCTGTAAACGACTAAAACACACGATAGATGGTATAAATGGGTTAAGAGGGCTCCACGGCTTAGACTCAAATGTTCTTCTTATACTTGATATACCAGACAAATAGTGATTGGCCAGATTCATATTGACTACGAAAATACATTGGTATGAAGACCATGAGTTATAAAGAAGTGTGAGAAGTTAAATGTCTTTTCATAAAAACATCAGTAACTCAGAATACGAAATAACTTAGTTTGATTACCAGAAGCCACATGGTAGAAGGAGAGAACTGACTCTTGCAAGTTGTCCTCTGTCTGTCACATGTGGGTTATGGATATGTGCATACATGAGCACATACATGCAAATAAATAATTATTACAATAAAGAATTCTATATGTATTTAATAGGCTTTTAAAATTTTTTAATTAAAATATATATTACTTCCCCCTCCAGCCCCTCCCACACCCCATTCTCACATTGATAACCTTTATTATTGTTATATGCATACATTGTTACATAATATATATGTGTATGTAATATATATATAGTTTTTTTTTAGTGGTATGCATATGGTTTCAAGGCTAATCATTGTATTGGACAAGTAATGAAGGGTTTATCCCTGAGAGAGGTAAATTTCCTTCTCCCAGCAGTCATTAGCTGCCTGTAGTTCTTAGGAGTATGACCCTATGAAATATCCCCCTTCCATGTAAATGTGTCTACTGAAACTGCCATGGCTTCAGTCTTGTCTAAGCAGCCATTTCTAGGAGTGACTGTCTCACAGCAGACTTCCTGGTATTCTGGCTCTTACAATCTTTCAGCCCCCTCTTCCTTGATATTCCCTAAACCACGGGTGCTGGAGCTGTGATGCAGATGTTGGAGTTGGGTTCGCCATGACATATTGATCTCAGCATTTGCACCCATTTGTTTTCTGTGATGGCCTCCATTTTAAGCCATTTTCTCAGCTACAGTAAGTCAGCTGTGGTCACAATTTAATCTTATTGCAAACTGGCTATGATTACACTTAAGATAATCTGAAGAGAAATGGCTATTCTTTTAATTACTATTTACAACACAAATGCACTTTAAATTATAACCTTACTTTGTTTTTTATATACTAAATCAAATCCATACTTTTCTAACAGAATTGGAGAACTTAGAGATGTTAAATCGGTCTCAAGGCTTGACAGAAGGAAGTTGTTCAGCTGCTGCCAAATAAAGACTAAAAGTCAAGTCTCATGGAGACTAGCCAATCTCAACAGTGGTACCAAAAAGATCAGGAAGGCTGTCTGCAGATATGTCCAGGCACCTCTTAACTTCCCAGAAAAAAATGTAGGGTTTTTTTTGTTTTTGTTTTTGAGACAGGGTTTCTCTAACTCACTCTGTAGACCAGGCTGGCCTCGAACCTGTTTTAAGACAGCACTGACCTTAGTTTTGTCTTCGCTTGACGATCTTGCAGCTTCATTTAGAGGGACAGCCCCATGTTCCCTTGCCTCTTTGAAAAGTTCATTCACAATTTTCCCAGTTGGAGGTTGATCTATATGTAATCCATCATATTCCTGATCACCTGAATAAAGTCTTTAAACATCAGAGCTCATAAATAAAAACTCACAATAGATATAAACTTTTAAAATAAGAAGCTACATAGTCTTATAAAATAACTTACATTTACAAAGAAGTACACCTGAGTTCTTCCGATGTGACCTTAAAATGGAACTCAGGTCAACATAAAGTGGGATAATTTGTATCCCTTCTGAGTTTGTGTAGATCCTGACAATTTTAGCAACATGGTAAGGGGGTCCTTGCCTTCCCCTTCACCCTGGTAACTGCCTATGGAGTTCTATTTTCACAGATCACTCTCTTTTTTTCTGCTGTGGGAGAGCACTCAGCTACGGGAGGCATTCACCAGCCACATAGGATTACGCAGGAAGCTTTAGTTTTTGGAGATTCTTGGACAAAAAAGTCCTTGCGTAAGTGATTTTTTTTTTTTTAATTAAAAAAAATTGCATTACAATTCCCAGTGTAAATAACTTTGTCTGTTCTCTGTGGAGTAACTGACGACCTGCCCTGACTCTAACGTAAGTGCTACGAAACATGAATTTTCAGGCACCTGTGATTAATGGTCTCTCAAGATTGCTTTTTCTGCCCCGGATACTAAGAAAATTTAATCAATGAAGAAACACAGAGAGACTTCCAGTATAAGGTGCAGAGTTCAGGTTTTGTTCTCCCATCCTTCTACTCCATTCCCCAAGTCACACTAACTCACACAGCAACAGTGGCAACTATAACAGAACTAACTGTAGGAGGAGCCGAGGTGCTCTTCACAGTTTTCTCCTAAACTGGCAAGTGAAATACAGAGGAATTAGCAGTTCTCAGCTCCTGCAACTGAAAGGAAATCCGCCTGGACACAAATGTGAACACCAGCAGAATCTCACTACTGCTGTGGGAGAGGGCTGCCATCTTGTCAGGGTCACTGAATACACTAGACAGACACCACAAGGCTTTCCTGCCATGCGTACATTGCATCCTTAGGAAGGAGGAGTACAGCAAGCAGGGGAGAAACAGCCTGTCTGTCCCTGAGATAAGTAGTGTTGGAGAGGTGGAACCGGACAGCACATAGCCTCAGACAATTGTGACAAAGAGAAAAGCAGAGCAAGGCTTCCTGCTATGCTTGCCCTCCATTATAGCTTCTTCCCCTCCTGTCTCTGTCTGCAAGCTGGCAAAGTAACGGATCCTGTCCCTTTGTCTTGGTGAGAAAGACCTGAGAAAATTGAGCATAGGAAAGATTTAGCAGTTTGTTATGGCCTCTCCTACGATCATGCAAGCATTGTATTTTCTTCAAGCAGCTTCTTTGAACTTTTATATTCAGATCCACCCTCCACCTGGAATTGATGACTGCATATAGCATAAGGGAGAGGACAACACTAATTTCTTCCTTTTGCTGCATATTGGCAACAAAATTCTCTTTCCTTGTTACTCTGCAGTGGCATCTCTGTCATAACCCAAACAGCCATCTCCATAGGTCTAAGACTGAGTTCGGGTCTGGCTCACTGCTCAGTCTCCATCAGTCCTCTGAAATTTTGGTACGTCTTCACAGCCAGTACTTTAAGTTCTGAACTTGGGTTCTTCATGAATTAATTCTCCAGCTATTCTTGAGGAGACTGGCACAAACAGTATTTACAACTGGTGCAGTAGCAACATTTCCCAGTTTCTTTTCCTCATTTCACATCTGAACATGTCCTTCTCTGACTTTCTCAAGAGGAAAGCTGTTTATTTCTCTGTGCAGTGGGTTCCATCCATGATTTGGTTTTACTACTTTTCTTCCCTTTTCCACAATAAGATGGCGACGCCCCTGCCTTCTGTTCTCCTTTTATTTGATCAACAAAATATTTATCTTCTCAGATTACAACTCCTGCTAACATAACTTGATTGTTACAACAAAGAATTCATATAACATAACTAGAAAGTATGATTCAAACTTTTGATCTTCTAGCCTTAGTCAAACAAGCACTGACAGCATAAGCATACAGCATCTCGCTTAGCAATTTCTTACTTTGTTTGACTGGAGGCTTGGGGAAGGCATGAGACAGTACTCGAGGTTGGTTTTGAACTTAAGTGTATAGTTGACCCTGACCTTCAGCTCCTGATCTTCCTGCATTTACTTTGCAAATGTTACAAGTAGAGATTTGTGCCACCATGCCTTGTCTCCCCTTTTAACTTATTGATATTTAAAAGTTTGCAAACGTCAATTTTTTAAGTTGACCTTAAAAAAACCAACAACACTAAAACCAAAGCACCTACTCAATAACTCTGCATGAATGAAGCCCATTAACTGCAAGGTTAACCATGTTCCATACTGAACCCCTCTCGACAGCAAGCACAGTTCTATCACAGATGCCAAGCCTGACTCTTTCCTACTCATGCCGTGCACTGCTTATTATAAAGTGTCTATCATCAACTTTTTAAAAGTACTAGAGCAATTCCATCCCCCTCCTTCATTCCAGTGTAATCACCAAATCTACACTTTTACTGTCATTTGTGATCTAAGAGTATATACTGCATCTTCTTGCGTTGCCTCTTTCTTCTCTTCCTCTGCTGTAATTTTATTTTTCTAAAAAAGATATTTTTGTAAAATGATACACTTTTCCTATTTCCTAAAAGGATTAATAGTAAATATGACCAAAGGGCAAATATACGTCCATTTTATTCTCATAACTAAACTCTCATATTTCAGATGAGAGAACTAAGGCCATGGGAGGTTAATAAAAAAGATACACATGCCGGGCGGTGGTGGCGCACGCCTTTAATCCCGGAACTTGGGAGGCAGAGACAGGTGGATTTCTGAGTTCGAGGCCAGCCTGGTCTACAGAGTGAGTTCCAGGACAGCCAGGGCTACACAGAGAAACCCAGTCTAGAAAAACCAAAAAAAAAAAAAAAAAAAAAAAAAAAGATATATATACACACACACACACACACCCCACATAAACATGGGAGCTAAGAGGCAACTATTTTTAGAGCCAGGTCTTGTCATGAAACTCTTTATCAGTGAATGAACTTTAATGCACACAAGTATTTCCAAATGAATGCAACATAATAATGTGGGTCAACTGCAAAATAAACACGTAACTACCCTCATTCAAAATTCACTAAGGAGTCAAGTGTTAAATCCATCACAGGCCCTCAGAAATGTAGACCTGTGTGACAACACAGATGACGTCTCCATGAGGCTCCACCTGGCTGCACCTCCACTTAACCAACACGGCATATTTGCCATAGTTTGCAATGTTCTGCAGCTTTCCTTCTTTCCTCTCCTATCCTTTCATCAAGTTTCCTTCTGACTCTTTGTCCCTGATTTTTGGTGCCTAGATTGTAGTAATTGTTTAAGGCCTAAGGGAGGCATACTACAGTCCATCTCCTTTAATCCTCAAAACAATTCTACATAAATAAATAATGACCTGTAGAGGACATGTCGAAAGCTTTGCTAGTGCTTTACTGCCTCTCATGAGTGAAGTTGTTAATGAGGTTGTTAGACTGCCCTGACAGTTTCCACGGATTACATACTTCTTGTAGGCTAAACACACAAACCACATTTTGTCTAATATTTTAGATAATGAAAGTAAGATGGGCCTTTTACTTAGCTTTTATTAGCATATAAAACCCTGACCAAAAGCAAACTAGGGGAGCAAAGGGTTTATTACATTATACAGGTTATCTACTACTGAGGGTGGTAACGCCAAGAATCTGGAAGCAACTGAAGCTTACTTGCTTGCTCTCTAAAGTTTGCCCAACATGCTTTCTTAAACATTCTAGAATTACCTGTCCAGGGATGGCACTTCCCACAGTGGGCTGGACCATCCTACATAACTCATTAATCAGGAAAATACCCCACAGACATGCCTACAGGCCAATCGGATAGAGATCATCGCTCAAATGAGAGTCGTCTTCCCATGAGACTCTAGGTTGTGTCAAGTTGACAAAAAAACAAACAAACAAACAAAAAAAAAAAACCCAAACAACCAGTGCAGCTGGATTGAAAAGCCAATGTGCCATGAGTGGTGGTGCTAGCAGACTCTGGGAATCTTGATACTTGGGAAGCTGAAGCAGGAGCAGTGACAGTGAGGTCTAGGCCTGCTTAGGCTACATAATGATACCCTGAAAACCACAAGAACAAAAAGACAAGCAACATCTAATTGTTTTGGTCTCTGCCCTAGGAGGACATGACAATTAAAGACGCCTGTACAAAGGACAAGTGAAAACACGACAGGGCAAATGTTCTCACTGAGTGAAGAGCAAGGAAGTGGGAATTACTCTAGTGAGTGGAAAACAGTGTCACGCTTACAGAGGAGGATGCCAATAATCCTCACCCACTCTGCCGTCAGTGATTCAAAAGTCATTTCTAAAGAAACTCATCCTTTTGTGTAGTAACTAATTCAAGAGGTCAAACTTGAGGCAAAAAGTCTTACATAACTACATCACTGGTTGGAGCGGTATATAGTTCAGCAGTAGAGGTATATGACTAACATGTGTGGGGTCCTACTCTATCACATTCCCAGAAAAACAAACCAAAGAGCATTATGAAATTAAAACTACCAACAATAAACATTTTTAGGCTGCATAAGTATATTCATCTGAAGAAAGAGTTCTAGCGATTGAACCCAGGGCCTTGCATATGCTCGGCAAAACTCTACCACTCAGCCATATCTACAGACCTTAGTTTTTTGGGGCAATTCAAAGTGGCTTGAACTTGCTTGGCAGCTTAGAGAGACCTTGAACTCAAGATCACAGAATTAACATGTGAAGAGCAAGGAAAATATTTACACATCAATCTTATAAGAATTCAAATAGTAGACTTATTGCACTATGAGCAATCAAACCAGGTTGAATACTGCAAGACCGAATGAATAAAACATAGGTACAATAACACATTAAATACTCAAATTCTTTGGGGAGTATGTACACTAAAGAGTCAGTTAACATATTACACATATCTACATATACTCATTTATCTAACAAGTAAGAATCAAATCAAAGGATAATATATTCAAACCATGCCGCGATACCAACCTGCTGATTACAAAGAAAAACTGTACCTGACAATGGAGTGATGTGGTGGTCAGCACCTTAATCAAGTGAGCACATCACCAATAGTGGGAAAACTGGAAATTATATGGCTCCTGATGTGATATAATAAAAAGCAGACAGGATCACTTATCTAATACTCGACAAAAATGTTTAACAAGAATCTAATTATGAGGAAACAGTGATCTAGAACGTGGGATGTTTTGAGACATCTGGTGCATACATCTTACAAGTGAATGTAATACATTTTAGATTATGTAGGTGAGCTAAAAACAGACAAAAAAGAGGATGCCCTGCATTAAAACTCAACACAGGAAAAATCAGATGTAAGCAGTAGTCTCTAACTGGGTCCCAAAATCCCCAAAGGTATCTGGAAGAATGGCTGACTACAGGCTGTACGTTAAATGCTATCACGGCACCACTGTTAATTGTTAAGCTATACTTTTACATTTTAGGTTATATACTTTATTCTTAGGTATGCACGATGAAATATCTAGAAGTGAGCGTCATGGTGGCTGTAATGCACTTTCAGAAAGGTGGCTAAAACAGAAAGCGAGCATGTCAGAGTGCATGCTATGCTCTGAGGCATTACCAACTGAAAGATACAAGGAAATGCTTAGTGTTTAGTCATTTACTAGTCTTTACATTTTCTATGGGCTTTTTTTCTTTTTCTTCTTATCCAAGGACAGAAAAATATATCATTTTTGTCTCCCCTACAAAAAGAGTGTGAAGTGGCAAAAACCTAATGTTCAATGAACTTTTCTACTTCTGATAACAAAGTATTTTTTCAGAATGAGAAATAATCAGAAAATTTAAGTTTGCATACTGAATACTAGAAAAATCAATAAAAATGCTCACAATGCAACAAACGTGATTCTTCTAAATCTCTAGTCCGTTCCTTTTATAGTTCAGATATTTGTTTTTCAAGATCTATTTACTTATTTTATGTATCTGAGTACACTTTAGCTGTCTTCAGACACACCAGAAGAAGGCATCAGATCTCATTACAGATGGTTGTGAGCCACCATGTGGTTGCTGGGAATTGAACTCAGGACCTCTGGAAGAGCAGGGGGTGCTCTTACCTGCTGAGCCATCTCTCCAGCCCTAGTTCAGAGATGTTAATAACAACAAATACATCCTAGGAAATCACCTGCTAGAGCAGGCATTGAACACAGAAACTTAAGACTCTTTAATGGGGACCAAAGACTTCCTATGGTCCCGTGAAGGGTGGCGAGAAGCCTGCTGGCCCTCAACTGCTAAGACTGCATATGAATGAAGCTTCGGAAGGAGAGGCCTGAGCATGCCATCAGAGCTCAATGGGGCCCTGACAAAACTATTAAAGAGCCACTGGGCCTGAGCAAACAGGATTCAAGATATAAAAAATAATTTCATATGGTGCCTATGATAATATATACTAAGGTAATTCTTCTCAAGTTCCTTTTAGCTGATTATAAAAAAATTTAGGAATAGTGCTTCCATGTCTATTTTAAAAGCTTTAATTTAAAAAGTCCCAAGATCCCTTAAAATAGTTTGGCCTTAGTGAGCTAAGCAGGGTAGATGTTTAGAAGCAACACTCACCGACGTGGCTGTGTTCGTGGGCTCTTAAAGGCTGCAGCTGTAGATCTGTCAGGCTTGGAAGACGTGCATTTCATTTCCTCTTCATATAGTTCTGCCAAGGCCAACTACACATAATGACAGGTTTGTTATACAGCTGAGACTGGAGTCAGACTTCTAGACAGATGTCTGAGGAACAGCCACTGGCTTGAAATTGAGCATTGCAATTTCCTATGACAAAATGAAGGTTGCTGTCTCTGAGATAATTTTCCAAGGCTGACTCACCAGGACTCACACTAGTCAACTAATCAAACTGCCTATTGTCAGAAAAAAATCCTTATAATAATTCTTTTAATTAACTAGTCAACAGTTTCAAAAACTGAATTTGGCAATATACTTTTCCCCCTGTGGACCTGTGTAATTTTCTTCCATGATTTAAAAAATTTTTAAAGACAGTTCAGAAGCTATTGCCAATTTCTCTAATTCAATCTCACAATATAATTTCACTTAGCTGTTTTCAAAACCTAAGTACATAAAACAAGTTCTAAAGTATTGCGTAAAAGTCTATAAGAAGCAAATTTCATCAAGTTTAGGGAAAGGAGATTCTAAAAAATAAGACAATGAATTAAATATAGGTTTTAGTCATTTATAAAGTAAAACTGCAAGATTATATATTGTAGATATATAGCTGGATACCTTATAAATAAAGTAAAAATACATTTGTCCTTGAAATAGAATTTAAAATAGTAATGGAATTATCAATTATCATAGGGGTTTTTTTTCCTTCTCCTTTTGCTATTTTTGGCAATAATTTTAAATTTTGAGCCAGGCACTGTGGTAAATACCTTCATTCCTAGCACCTGCAAAGAAGCAGCAGGAAGATATCTGTGAATGTGAGGCCAGCCTGGTCTACAAAGTAAGTTCCTGGACAACCAGGCCTGTATAAGAGACACCCCTGTCTCGAAAAACAAACAACAAAATAAACTTCCTTAATGCTGCTAGTTGAAATTCAAATTGGTATGATTGTTTATTTTGGGGTCCCCACTCCAAGGTTAGGCACTGAACCCAGGCAGGCCTCATCCACATGAGGCAAGCACTCTAACACCCAGCTACAGCCCCCTGCCCTTGAAGATTCCACAGCCTTTAGATATACACATTTAAAGTATACCCTAGAGACACATAGAAGGCAATTTTCCCCTCCCCTAATTATTTTTATTCATATTCCTCTCTCACTCTCACAGGTGCATCAACTTGTGAATTTCTAAAGCAGCTATTTCCATAGAAATGCAAACCAATAGCTCTGACCTCTTAAGAACTGAACTCAAAAATTTTACAGAGCTCTAAGTTCTTGAAATTAAAATATAATTCCATAATTTTCTCCCTTCTTTTTCCTCCCGCTCCCCCCTCCCCCATGTTCACACACCCTGTTGTTCCCTCCCCACTGGATCCAAATCTTGACTTAGGCACATACTGTGCAACATTTGGTGGATTACTGAACATCCTTGAGCATAGCTGCTTCTTTAAATGTCTATCAAAACTCTTGTGACAATCAGCTGAAAGGTGAGTGTATGAAGAGCACAAGCCACATCCATCCAGCAATACAAGGCTGTGTCAGTGCCCCTCTATTCACTCACTATGTGTGTGCCTACTCCTACCCTCCAAAACCCCAAACCAAACCAAAGGCAGGCTAGTGGAGGGACCGAGACTGCAGTAAGCGTCCATCCACAAGGCTCTCCAAAACAGTTTTCTTTAATGGATTGCCTCCTGAGCTAACGGTATTATGTCAGATCTATGAATGACTTATATAGCTTATGTAGCTCATACAAAGTTATCTGTATTCTAAACACCTGTTTCAGGTGACCTATGTAAATAGGCTTCAAATTTTCTTAAATTTCTTTTTCTAAATCCACATACTATATACGCTATCCTCCTAATGACATTTACTTTAGGTCGCAATTTTTTGTGATGGGCAATCCTCAGTGTCAACTGGACTAGGAACCTCCTCGGAGGTACACCTTTGCGTGTGTTTTTGGCATTATTTCTAAAGAGAAAATCCCTTCCTTCCCTGAGCATTATGGGCTAGGGTCTTGGGCTGAATAAAAAGGCAAAAGCAGCTATGTTTCAGCTTTCCCCCACGCTCTGCTTTCTTGATCCACAAAGATATGAGGAACCTAGCTGTATGCTCTACTTCATGAAGTCAACCATGCCTGCCCCACCAGGTTCTTTTTCTTAGCCACTTATTTGATTGTTGCAAATTAAAATATTTTGCTTCTGTAAAATAAATAAAGCAGCTTTGATTTTATGGAAAATAGAAAAGGAACACTAAGAATGTGGTCCAAGTGTGATTTCCTTAGACTTGAACAAGTTCTTCAGAAAGAGTTGGCATCAATCACAGATTATGACATGGCCTCACTCACGATTATTAAATCTTCAAAATTTAGATTATTAGACATAACGACGGAGCACTCTTATGATTATATTATCTGAAATTAAATAAATAAAAATTAATGGAAGTACCAGATAAAAAGTATAATGATAAAACCAACCCTTCCTCATTCTTGCCAATTCTTCCCAAATCAGGGATTGATAATCTTTCCAGCCTGGAAGGTAACCTGGATCTAAGTCACCGTGAAGGGCAGAAACACAGCAAAAGCGATCTAGAATTCTCAGCCTTATGCTACAGTGTAAAGTTAACTGTACAGACTAGCCACGTCTGGGAACTTCGGGAAATACGTAATGCTCAAGTCCCACTCAATAACTAGTGGATTAGATGTGGGTGTGATCGCTAGTGTCTGCATTAACAAGCCTTTCCAGGGACATGATTTCACTGAGAACCAGTGATCTAGGCTACGATAAGATAGCCTCAGGCAAGTTTACTCCTCCC
>JADRCD010216840.1:0-24766 GCA_019843815.1 Montemys delectorum
TATTTAGACCACATACACTTAGTAGAACATTACAGTTTAAGTCTCCTGTTTTAGTGTTTTATTTTCCTTTCTATACAGACATATATGGTGTAGTGGTATATTAGTAATTTTCTTGTTGCTGTGACAAAAATAACCTGATGAAGACAACTTAAGAGCAGAAAAGTTTATTTTGGCTCACAGTTTGAAGGTCCACTCCATCACGGCTACAAAAAAAGGCTTGAGGAAGCTGCTCACATCGTGTCAACAGTTAGGAAGTGCAGAAGCTAGGTGTGTTCCTCCAGGTTTCTCCTTTTTATGCAGTCTAGAGCCCAAACCCAGGGAGTAGCACTGCCACTTGAGGATGGCTTGTCCCACCTCAATTAACCTAGTGGAAACAATCCCTCACAGGCATGCTCAGAGACTAACTTAATCAAGGTAACTCTTCACAGGCAGGCTTTCCCTCCCCTCCTTCCTCTCTCCTTCCTCTAGGACTCAAGTTCCCTTATTAATATGTTTGAGAGTCACCACCAAAGTAAAGCATACATCACAAAGAAACTATCTTACACATGACTCTACAACTTGTTTCCTATGAGGGACATATATTTAATAAATGGTGTTCTGGACATAACTGTGATCCAACTTCTGGGGTAAGATGACCAGGGTTAAAATCTCAACTCTACCATACGTTAGTTCTGGCTGTGCAAAGTCAGGAGCTTCACTAAGCCATAAGGCTTCCCAGGGAACAACCATCTCACATGGAAAATCTCACTTCTTTTCCTACATAAAGCAAATCTTCTATTGGTATCCACTTACCTGATGTCATTCTGGACATCAACCTCAGGTGTCTAGATATGCATGCGCACACCCACACAATTATGCATGCACATAGAAATAGAAAACATATTTGTGTAACATGTGTCATAGTGCTTGGCATACAGTAGTAACGCACTTACAAGCGTCTAAACTTAGGAATGACTAAGAAAATGTTTTAAGAGAATAGCATCCACTAAAAAAAAATTATATTATGGACTTTGTGTCAATTAAATGCAATGGTGGTAACGGTTTTCTTGGCCTGTAAACTCATTATTCTGTAAATCATGACTAATTAGGCTAAACTCAAAAAGAAAAGAGTAAAACCTTTCCACATCATGCCAGTTCTGGTCTTTTAGTACTAAGTAATGACAGTCGTTGAAATGTAGTAATGTAGAATGCTGGTTGTCAGCAAATGTTCTTTGAATCCATCTTTTGAAATAACTTCTCCATTTCTCTGACGCTACAAGCAATGTACAATCAATCCATTAAGGAAAAATCCAAATACTGAAAATGCAAGTAAGATGCAAAGAACTTCCATAACATCTTGGGACTCGTCTTATCATATAGACTGAACTATGCACAATGAAATGTTACCTGTGCATACATGTATGCATGCATACATACACTAAATGCATACATATATGTGTGTTACATGTATGAATAATCTCCTACAGTTCGGACACGGACCCCCAGAAGCACTAGTCTAGTCACCTACTTCCATTGCGATGTCGTAGTTCTGGCCCAGGATGCTCTGTATGAGCTCCTTGATGGTCTGGTCTGAGGCCTGCTGGGCTTCGGATTGCAGGGAGGCGATGATCTCGTCTATGTTCATGGGCAAGTAGCGTGCCCCCAGCAGAGGCCCGGTTCCCTGGCTCACGGAGCTCCCCTCCCGCCCGGATCTGGGCAAGGGCTTGTGATGCCAGCGCATGATCTCGCGCTGGAAGTGGGTGCGAATCCGCAGCCTGCGCAACCGCGCGCTTTCGTCGGCTTCGCTGCTCAGGCTGGACAGGGAGCTGGCGAGTCTGTACCGGGTCGGGGCTATGTCGAGCATGGGCGTTCCGTGCGCGGGGCTCTTGGACACGCGCTTGGTTACCGGCGCCCCCCGGGCCTTCCCGCGCAGCCTCTTCCGGCGCGAGCGCGGCCGCAGCAGGATCACGGGGCGAGCGGTGCCAACCTGCGGGGCGATGGCCGGCGCCGTCTTGTAGGGCGGATGCCGCCGGAACGCCGAGCTCCGCAGGTAGAAATCCCGCGGGCGGAACGGCTGGGGCTTCACCGGGCTGCCTTGCGCGCTGTGCGGCGCCCCCTGCAGGTCGGCCTCGGCGGGGAGCTCCCCGCTCTGCTCCCCAGACGGTGGCTTGGCCGCCCAGGACACGTGCCCCTTCTTCTCCGGACTGCTGCCCGGTGTGCCCGGGCGTTCTTCCTCCTCCTGGTCCAGATCATCCTCCTGAGAAACTACATCCAAAGCCGGCCTAGCGGCCAGCCTCTGCCTGAGTTGCTCATAATCCTTCTTGTTCTTCTGGCGAATCTTCTCAAGCTCTTTGAACATGTACGATTCATCTCTGGCTGTCAGCCCGAAGTGCTTTGGGATGGTGGACATCTTGACGAACTGGACCTGTAAAACACGCCCAACCCCCGGAAAAAATTATGTATTAAAACATATATTTACCAAAACTTAGATTAAAATTACAGTTCTGCAAAGTGTCTCGGGATAGAACGTATTGTGCTCAAGTAAATTTACGTCTAGGGCCTTTCCCATGATCCATAAAAGCCCTCAGTAAACCAGCAGGTTACCACCCCTCTATGTATCGACACTGTCTGGAAACGAAGGACCCTTTCACACCGGTCGTCTGAAACCATAAGAAAACACGGGTATTTACATTACTAATAACAATACAAAATTATAATTATAAAGTAGCAATGAGAAAAATATTATGGATGGGATCCCCTCGGCATGAGGAACTGTATTAAAAGGTGGCAGCATTAGGAAGGCTGAGAACTGCTACTCTAAACAAGCAACAACAACAAGAAAAAATGTCCCAGTGATAATTCCTAAGCCCCTTAGGACCTATTTTAACATTGCTTTAGACTGCAATGGTGTGCCCCCTTGCAACCCAGCAGGACACAGAAAACCTAAGGGAGCAGGGATAACAGAGAATAAGGATCTCCAACTGTGTCTCCTGCCCCGTGGCTGGGACCGGGACAGCAAACAGGTTTTTCAATAATTTGGGAGTTTCTCAAAAATACAAAATTAAAACAGACAAGTTTAAATTGGGACCTTTACACATACAAATTTCTCTTGGGAGAAAAGTGAGGACTCTGGTAAGGACGTAAGGATCAAATCTCTGCCCTTTGTCTACAGCTGCTGTCACCCCTTGCTTCTCCACATGGTCCCAGGTGTCTCCCCCCCCCATGCCACACACACACACACACACACACACACACACACACACACACACTCATCCAGCTACTCTGTTCACTACTCCAAGGGTCACCTGAACTTGGTAAAGCACAGGGAGGGAGACCGGAAGCCTGCCTCTAGACAGGGCTGCGGCTTACTCACAAAGCTGTGGATACTAGATGTTTGTACTTAACCTGTGAGCTACTGGGAACCACTTGAAATTTTTTAAGAAAAAAAAATGTGGCTTGAAACAATTAGCACTTGGGGATGATACTATACCAAGGAAAAGGGGGACCAAGCAGCTCTGTGGCTTTAGCCTGAGGCCTATAATTTGCTAATCAAGCAGAAGGAAAACAGACATAACGTGGTAAGAATGATAGCACCTTGTCAACAATTCAGAATAAGTAAGATCTGAGTATGGTGTGTAATCCTGTAACCCCAGCCCTCGGGGAAGTAGAGGCAGGAAGATCAGGACAATTCTGGGACAAGGCTGACCTACATACTGAGTCAAGGCTACACAACAATATCCTGCCTCTAAAAAATATATATATAATTTAAATATCAAAAAAGCAAATGGGGGTAACTAAAAGTTCATGCAAAAAAACGATACTTTTCTAGTTTAGGAAGGTAGCTCAGTGGGAAGGGACTTGTCAAACATGAGCGTGAATCTGGGTCTCATCCTAGCTGGAAAAGATAGGAGGACCTTGCATCACTTCACTGAAGTTCGGCCATACTTAGATGCATAATAAAATGTGCTATTCACCCAAATGTACATCTCCCAGTGGCTAATAAGATAACTTTCATGTAGTGTATTTACTATAATTTTTAAATGCCAATTTCCGTTTTTCAGCAGGCCATTGTATGATGCCCATAGTCCTAAGTGAACTTTGGGATCCTGACAGCGCTGAGATCATTCCTGAGCGCTAGGATTCTGGAACTGCCGAGGAAGACCCTGAGAGACTGTGATGAACCTACCTGTGAATGCTGAAAGGAGGCACAGAACTAAAGCTATGGAAATAAAGACAGAAAAGAATGAATCAGAGCACCAAGGAGGCCGAGACAGGACAGTGGGGAGACAGAGGACTACAGGCTGATGTAGAGGCCTCATCTACAAACAGCCCAACTTAACAAAATGCCAACAGTTTTTAAGCGAGCATCCAAAGCCAAGGTTCACTGAGAAGCAATAAAAGAAACATCTTCTGAACATCAGTGGAGCGTGCAGGTTTGACTACTCAGCCAGAGAGCAGAGGCACTAAAGAGCTAGTTAGAATGTGAGTGTCCTCCAAAGACGTGAATCTAAAAATGCAGAGATGTAGCAAGTGCTCTCATTTAAACACAATGGTGAGTCTTCATAGTAGTTCAAAATAACACCATATGAACACTTTTCTAATTGAAAGGCATAAGAGTTTGAATAGGTAGCTACTGTCCTTGGTGATAAACCAACTGCTTTAATTATATCAAGTAGTCTCAAGGTACTGTATTGGTTTCTGTATTACTAACAACGGTATTTCAAATGTTTTAATTTGTTCGAAGTAATAAATAGGATTACTAAACACTATGAGAAGGAGGGTGGTGCACCTGCCCTTTTGTGGGGGAGGATAATTAAGACTTGCACAGACTCCTTGGAAATCAAACACTGCTGGTAGAATCAATAGGTAGACTGGGAAAGAATTTTTTGAGATGATATGAAGTATATTATAAAGACAGAATTTGATTGATGAATATTATAAAGGAAGAATTTGATTAATAATAGAAGGAAAATGCATTCAATTCATTATGCCAGGGTCATTGGTTGACTACTTGGGAAAGAATTGTGCCTTGATTTACCAAAAGTAAGTCAAGATCTACTTAAGATATGTAATAATTAAATATTAAGCATTTATTTGCTTACCACTATCTGTATTGATTAGACTCATGTCAATATAAAAAATAGTTGTTTTCCTAGTAGAAGTCATTTACTATCTAGCTCGAAAAATATGAAAAAATGGCCCCATTTGTCCATTTCTGAAACACACCTTGTTGATTCCTAAACTGAAGACCTTTGCAATGGGACAGAGCTCTCATCTGGGAACTAAGCTTTCTTTCTGCACCAATAGACAGTGGTTCTACAGACAGTTCAACTCTGTGTACACTAGAGGTTCATATTATGCAGTGAAAATTAAAAGATGTGGTGACTGGCGCATACCTTTGATCCTGGCTCCTGGGAGGCAGAGGCAGGCACATCTCTGTTGAATCTTAGGCCAGCCTGCTCTACAAAATGAGACCCTGTCTCAAAGTGGGGAGTAGAAGAGAATAGAATCTATCTGTTGTCTGTCGCCTAACCCATGACATATGAGCATTAGAAATGGGTTCTAGTGGCTTTAAGGAAGTTTCCTCCTTTAAAACTCCTCACAGTCCTTCTGCTCTTATTGTTTGCACAGGTGACAGTGTGCTCAGAGGGTGACCAGCTGCAAGTGGCGAAAAAGCATTAAATGGCAGGAAGCACAGAGGAGAGGTGCTGTGACACCTGGTGAGAGACTGGCTTCACACTCCTATGCACTTCCCCCTTCTCACTTCCTGTTCTGGGTGCCCTTCCCAACTTCTGGGCCCTCAGTTTGTTCCTGAAATTTAAACAAATGTCCATTGTTTAAAACTGCTATGTACATCCCCTTGAAAGCTGAACAGAAAAGGGTTTTCTTCTTATATAATATATATATTGTATAAGATATATATATATATATATATATATATATATATATATATATATATGAATTAAGACTTGCAGATTAGATGGATAGGAGCTTCCACTCTGGTGCTCCAGTTGGGTGGTATCCTAAGGCTTATTGGATCAACTATCAGGGTATGTTGCCTGTATTTCCCCATCCACTCCTAACACCACCAAATGAGGAAATCACTTTTTAAAGATTCAGCCTCAGGGAAATTAAAATACTTTCTCTTTCTCGAGGGCAATTTGAAAAGACAGGCTGGTCCTAGTTTGGAGACTCTCAAAGAAAAGTAATACAGTTGTCCCCAAGTAAGAGATTTAGGGAGGGGTTGAATTTTCTCCCCATAATCCATGCTAGCCAAATCTACTACTGCAGTTTGAGGTGGCACAGAGTGTGCTTAAAATCTTTGGAAAGCAAGCAATGATTCCACTGTCCTGCTCTTTCCAAATTTGGAAGTGCATCCTTTTTCCTGTCTCTTGTACTGGAAGTTCAAAGCAGTAGGCAGCAGAGGGGCCAATATCTAGCCTTTGCTCCTTTCCTACCAAGCCAGGTGAGGTATCAGGAAGAAACTCTGGCCCAAGCTAGTTAGACTCTCTAGGAGCAACAGGCTCCAAGAGAGTGCTTCCTGTGGTGAACTCTACACCTTGATGCAAGCAAGCTGAACTCTGGTTCTTAGGATTATTTTCACTTCTCCTATTGGGACAGAAAAGCCAAACTGTATTCCAGACTCATTTGCGGGAAGAGGGTGGGGTGTGTGGTTTTGTTGTTGTTGTTGTTGGGTTTTGGCTTCTGGTTTTGGGGGGTTTTTTCCCCCTTTGAAAAAAGCTCTTTCAATACAACCCTGAGATGCCTGGAAATTGCTGTGTATATAGGCTGCCCTTCTGATGATCTTCCTGCCTCTGCTTGCCAAGCACTGGGATTACAGGTGTGTGATCCCATATTCAGTATTATGCTCCCGACTCTAAGTGAGGTAAAACTACACCAAGCACTCCTGAAGTGACCTGGGCCCATGCTGCATAAAACCCTGAAGCACAAGGAAAAAAGCCCTGAATGTTGAGCCTTGCTCCTCACAAAGCTACACTTGGCCAAAGCCCCAGCTTGCATCAGGGTTTGTTTGTCTTGTCCTCTTTAATATAGTTAGGACACCTGGATGGGGATGTGATTAAGAGCAAGATTTAGGATTCAGGCTCTCTCTTAGGCCCATAGCTGAATATCATCTCTATTTCCTAAATTCATGGCACTGTCAACTTCTAATGACTTCTACTAAAGTTCCATCAGAAATGCTTAAGCCCTGGACAGCTTATCTCAGCTGGCAAAACTCCATCTCCAACAAGAAAAATAAAAATTCTTTGAAAACAATGTTGCTTTTGAAAACTCAGTGGTAAATAGAAGACCTATTTTTGCTTTGATCAGAATTTCCTTGAAGGTATAAAAGAATATATTCTAACAGATGAATAGTTCTGAGAATGAGATAACTTCTTCCTTCTTTCTACATTTTCCATAATATTTGAAGTCTTGATGAAGACAGAACTAACTCTTAAAATCAAACTTAGAACACATGTGTGCACATCTACACACACACACACACACACACACACACACACCATACATGAAGGGCAGTCAGGTGGTTCAGCAGCCTTGAATGAAGGGATAATTTCTTAGTCAGAAAAAAAAATCATACATAACAATAATTTTATGTAGTATTCAGTCTCCAAATACATGTGTATTTTCTGGAGTTAGTCTTACTATTTATTAATTTATCCTTTAATCTGCTATTGTTTGGTAAGATAAGGAAATTACTACAATTTTTGTATTTGTAAAGACTATTTGTAGCCAATAATTTGACTAATTTTTAGAGAAGGTTCTAAGCACTGCAAAGAATGTGTGATCCCTATCAGAAGTGGAATATTCTGTATATGGTGTATATTCTATCAATTTAGCTTTGATGTTTCCTTGCTGATTTTTAGTTTGGAAGTTCTACCTAGATGAGGGAGTAGAGTGTGCCGAGGTCTCTCAGTTATTATTGCATCAGGACAAATATGATCTTTTATGTCTTTTTCTGTGTGCTTTATGAAGCCAGGGTGCCTAAGATTCAGTGCATACATATTTACAATAGATGTATCCTCTGGACAAACTGTCCCTTTATTAATATGTAGTGACCTTCTATGTCTCATCTGACTGCCTTTGGTTTGAAGTCTACTTTATCAGATATAAGGATGGCTAATCCATCTTGTTTGCAGATTCCATTTGCTTGCTGGGTTTACTTCCAACTCTGACCCTTGAATTTTGGATGTCTTCCCTAGTTTTGTGAGTTTCTTGGTGACAAAATGTAGTTGGATCTTTTTAATCCAGTCAGCCAGCCAGCCTGTGTCTATGGTTGGTGAATTAAGACTGTAGTGGCTATTCCTGGTTGTCAACTTGACTACGTCTGAAATGAATTACAATCCAGAATTAGAAGGCTCACCTGTGGCCCTAATCTGGAGACTGAGAGATACAAGTTTCTGACCTAAATCTTGGCATGGAGACCTTGAGGAATAGTGGCTATGAATCCCATAGGATTAACATAAAAAGCTCTATGAGTTCAAAGTCATCTGGGGTTAAAGGTGTGGTGGCACACACCTTTAACCTGGGCCACACTTTTTGCTAGAGACCTATATAAGGACATTAGAAGAAGGAAGGCTCTCTCTGCTTCGCCTGCTTGCCTTGTGGAACTGAGCAATTGCTGGATCCTTGGACTTCCATTCACAGCTGCTGCCGTGACTGTTGTTGGGAGTTGATTGTTGAGAATTGGACTACAAACTGTAAGTCATCAATAAATCCCTTTACTACATAGAGACTACCATAAGTTCTGTGACTCTAAAAAACCCTAACTAAGACAAAGACCATTTATATTTTAGGTTATTATTGATAACGTTTTGTGCTTTCTGATGATTTTGTTGATCATTTTCCTGGTCCACTTGTCTATTAGGAGATCTTTTCTCCCTCTCCTGCTGATATAGGATTTTTATAGATTTGTGGCATTGAAGATGACCGATTCTTTCTTAGTTCTCTGTTGATCTCTTCCCTTCAAGAAACGCATTCTTTCCTTTGTGCTGGCTAGTTTTATGTTAAGATCAGGCTGTAAGCATGCAAGCCTGTAGAGTATTTTCTTAACTAGTGATTGATGGGGAAGGGACCAGACCATTGTAGGTGGTAATATTCCTGGGCTGGTAGTCCTGGATTCTATAAGAAAGCAGACTGAGCAACCATGAGGAGCAAGCCAATAAGCAGTACCTCTCCATAGCTTCTGCATCAGATCTTGCCTCCATGTGCCCGTGTTGTTTGAGTTCCTATCCTGATTTTTCTTTGCTGATGAACTGTGATAAGGAAGTGTAAGTCAGATAAACCCTTTCCTCACAACTTGCTTTTTGATCATGGTGTTTCATCACTGTAATCGCAACTCTAACTAAGACAATACCTGTATTCTTGTGGATGAAATCTTTTTTAATTCTGTTTGTAGTTTTCCTTTAATAATTTTCTACAGTAACTTATTGTTGCATTAACTTGTGTTTGTCTTCAACTCTCTTATTTACCCATAAATTTCTCCATTAAAATAACCTTGCTAGGTATAGTAGTTGACAGTTATTAACTTTCAGGACTTCCATAAGTACACCACTTCTATTTCAAGACTGTATTATCAGATATTAGGACGGTGACACCTGCTTGCTTCCTCATTCCATTTGCTTGAAACACATCTTTTGACATAAGGTTGCATCTGCCTTCCATGGTGAGGCTCATTTCCTTGAGGCACAAATAGATGGGTCCTGTCTTTTAAACCAATCTGTAACTCTTTGTCTTTCAAGTGGAGAATAGACATCACTGATATTCAGGGTTGTTTTTGAAAGATGTATGTTATGTTTCTTGTCATTTTGTTGTTTTGTGGTAGCTGGTGTTTTTATTTCCATCATTTGCTTACCTGTGGCTGGAACACAGTTTGTTCTTTACTGTAGCATCATAGACACAAGTGTTTGCCTTTCTTGCAGAACGAAGGTTCCTTTCACATACATTCTATACAGCTAGCTTAAGGATTATGAATTTCTTTTCCTTTTTTTTTTTTAACTTTGGATTTTCTTTAATTACTCCTTAAATTATAACATCTGTATTGGGTATAGTAAACTGGGTTGACTGTTGTTTTCTTTCTGAACTTGAAAATCAATGTTTCTGATGAGAAATCTCTTATGAATATGATCTCTCCCATGCCTCACACTTTATATATGACTTGATGTTTCTCACTTGCAAGTTTGGGTATATTTTCTTTGTTCTATATATTTATTATTTTAATTTTAGTATTTTGTGGGAAGGCTCTTTCCTGGTCTTATCTATGTTTTCTACATGTTGCCTGAATAGGGATCTCTTCCTCTAGATCTGGGCAATGTTCTGCTATTACATTTTATTGAAAATGTCTTCTAAGCTTTTAACGTGAAATTGTTATTCTTCAGAGTCAGCAAACTGTGTAGCAATTTCGTCCAAATTGTAATGTTCCCTCTTGGAAGGAAGAAAAGAAGCTCATAAGACTTAGGAAGTAAACAGAAGCTTACAGGTCTCAGGACTGATGGAACTCGAAAGATCCCAAGGCTCCTGCCCTCTGTGATACAAGCAGTAACACCTGCGAGAGAAGGACCCTTCCACTGCCTGTGAGTTGCACAGGGAGCCCCAGGGATGCAACTTTCATGGGTCATTGCCCATGCAAAATAGGTTTCTCGGTGACTCAACTGCCCTTGAGTCATCAGGTTTCCTGTAAGCAACCCAGGTAAACTCACTGGCTCACTACGAAAGACTGCGGTGGAAACATTTCTTTGGTCTACAGTGCCCTACCTGGAGTGTGTAGGCATGAATTCAAGTCTCTCAGAAAGAATCACAGGGCATGAATCATGAATTGATTTTCATGATGCCTTATAGGTCTCACATGTTTCATTCATATAGTTTTATTAATTTATCTTCATAGTTAACTGAATGCTCCATCTCCCATATGTTGTTTTCAAGCCCTGATAGTCTGTCTTCCCATAGATTCAGAGGTTTTTATTTAACTTCTTGAATTTTTCATTTCCAGTTTGTTTGCTTACTATTTTTATCTTTTTATTGAATTCTACTTTCATATCCTATATTGACTTCCTTACTTCAGTCAGCCTTTTTTTGTTATCTTGGGATTTATTTAGGTGTTTGTGTCCTTTTTGATTTCTTTGAACATGTTTATAATCAGTCTTTTGAATTCCTTGTCTGGGATGTCATCACTTTTCTTTCATTGGGAGGCCATTTAATTGGGATTGGTAATTTCTGGAGCAGTCAGATTACCTTGGTTTTTGCTTGTTTGTTTTGTTTTTTGTTTTTTGGGGGATTGGGGTGTGTGTGTATGTGTGTGTGTGTGTGTGTGTGTATGTGTGTGTGTATGTGTGTATGTGTATGTGTATGTGTGTGTTTTGTATTGAGACTTGCACGCCTGGAGTTTACCACTGAATGAATATTTTAAATTATAATTATTTTAGTGACATTGGATGCAATGTTCAAGACTATGTTGAGGTAAGGTTGAGGCATCACCTCTCTGCCATCCTGTGTCAGGATGTCAGACTAGGATGCCAAATTCCATTCTTAGTACTCCCCTAAGAGTAGAATACTATCAAAAATTGAAGCCTCCATATAAATCCAGTGTTACTCAAATCAAAACAATCCCCTCTTAAGCATTCACCATTTTAAGAAGTCAAGGAAGAATAATAGAACCCTGCACAATAAGAGTCTAAGGCAGTGGCTTGAACCTGTGGGTCAAAATATTTTGGGGGGCTGAATGACCCTTTTATGGGGACTGCCTAAGACCCTCAGAAAACACAGACACTGACATTCCAATGCACAATTGCAGGAGCAAATTGCAGTTATGAAATAGCAATGAAATAACTTTATGGTCTTGGGTGTCACCATAACATGAAGAATTGTGTTAAAGGGCCACGCAGCATTGGGAAGATTGGGAACCAATGTTCTAAGGTAGGAGTGTGAAGGAAAAAGTGAGAGATGAGTAGAGAGTGGGTGAAATAAACATAAGGTGGAAAACAGTAGGGAAAAAAGGAGAGGTGAGGTAACTTTGACTGAAGGTCGAGTAGGAGGTTTGGAAATGCAATCAAGTAGCCTAAAACAATCCCAGCTCTGAGATATTGGCAACACGTAGACACCATAAACCAAGCTAGCTCATGTTCTAGAGAAAAGCATATCAAGGGGGGAAAGTAAAGAATGAATGTGTGAATAGTGAAAAGGTAAAGAAGGGGCATCGGTACAAGGAGAACAGGACAAGACAAAGCTGGCCGGTAACATTAGCAATGAGTACTAGAAAGATGAATAACTATCCAGAGGGAAGAACTGGGTAGAGGAACACCATCTGAATGCTCTGCTCCTTGTTGCTCCAGCCACAACCCTGCCTGTTCCTTCTGTGGCTCCCAGATGCCTGTCACACCCCTGGGCAGTTCTTTGTACAGATGTTTCCTGGGTGTCCTTCAAGATATCCAGGTTGGGAGCTGGAGAGATGGCTCATCGGTTAAGAGCACTGACTGCTCTTCCAGAGGTCCTGAATTCAATTCCCAGCAACCACATGGTGGCTCACAACCATCTGTAATGGGATCGGATGCCCTCTTCTGGTGTGTCTGAAGACAGCTACAGTGTACTCATATATATAAAATAAATAAATCTTTTTTTAAAAAAAAAAAAGATATTGGGTTGGGGTTGCTGTTCTCCATGGTAGGGAGGTGGTCCTTTGCAAGACTGGGTCACGAACTCTGGAACTACCTTTCTTTACAGATTTAAAGTGGAGATCTGTACCACTATTTTATACCCACTGGGCAATTCTTTCTGGTGTCAGGTGCACTACCGGGAACCTGTACCTGTGTACTCCAAAAGACGCTGGTTACATCCAGGTTTCTGCCTCGACGAATACTGCACAGTTTCTTCCCCATGATTTAGTGGTATTCTGGTCAGGTTTTAGTGTGTAATAGTGACATTTGCTCCGAGTTTCCTAAGAGTGCAGTGCACTGGGGGCCTGGGACCAATGCGGATTTGCTAAAATAGTTTCTCACTGAGGCTCTGTTTGTTTAATTGCTTGATTGTTTTTAATGGCTGTTTGTTGCTACTCAGGCAGAATACTGGGAGAAATTTTTTTTTTCATTTACAGCCCAAACTTTCTCCTTTTTTCCCTTTTTTTTTTTTCTTTTCCTTCTTCCCTTTAAAACGTCTATTACTGAGAGGAGAGGAGAGAATTTCTGAAGTTGTCTATCACCTGGTCACTTCCTGTCTCTGGGAAGGGAGAACTCCTCTCTCATACCAACCCCCTCCCCCCCAGGAAGGACTCCACATTTTTTTTTTTTTCTGCTTTGCAACAATTTCTATTTTGCTTTGATACTAAGCTTGAAATGCTTGGCCACCAGCCACCTATTCTGACAGTACTTATCAAACTGTCCCATTTATTCTCTGGAGATTGTAGCAGACTATGTTTGCTCCTTATCTGCAGACAGCAAAAACTAAATCCCCAGCAGATGTTTTTAGCAGGAATAACAAGCTAATTCTAAAATATTTTCAAATACCCTAAAATCATCCAAGTAATTTCAAAAGGAAAGACAAATCTAGACAATTTATAGTATCCGGTTTCAAAACTTACTACAGGGCCAAGCATGACGGAACATGCCTGTGAAGCATGTCCTTGGGGGACAAAGACAGGGGGCAGGGGAAGTCGCACTCAGGTCAGTCCAGGCTATATAGTGAGACCCTGTCTTAAACACAAGCACAAAGAAACAAAAGCCATATTAGTACAGTAAACAAAATAATTGGGAAAAGGGCCTTGGCAAGCCACCATCCTGAGTAAATGAAGCCAGACAAAAGTGAACATACACTCCCCTTAACACTATAGAACACACAGCTGCCTCTGCAGTGTCACCCAGCAGACCTCAGGGGCTGCCAGGAGGTAGAGGGATGGCAGCAGGTGTGGATGGCAGAGTGAATGGAAAGGGGCCAAGATTCAGTTATCTTGATTGTAGCAATTGTTTTAGAGGTGCATATCTGTCAAAATTCCTTAAACTGTATACCTGTGTGTACTTGACAGTGGGTAGACCCTACCTTTGTGCAGCTTACTGCTTATAAAATCACGCCACTACTCAAAGGTGTAAACAGGAAAAGAGCAAGTCATAAACATTCATATTTGAATGCTTTAAGTTCATCTAACACAAATCAGCAAAAGGGCTCACTTTATCTGAAGTCTTCAGTCGCAAATAGTTCTTAGAGTAAGCTTGTAGTATCTCATTTACTCCCAAACTCAAGACCAGCAGTTCTCTACTCTGAGCTAGACAGACTCCATTGCGCATTCTCACCTAATTGTGGTTAAGGTTTCTCCAAAACAAGCTGTCCTGGCTCAGAGTGGCCAACATGGTCAGCGATGACATTAATCCCCTGCACTCTGAGCTGTTACCCTCCCCACAGCTATCTTGATTCCTCACCCTCGTTTCCATCTATGTCCCCTTCTCGCGGTTCCCAGAAGCCTAGTCTACCTACCTCTTCTGGAAGTTCTCTAGCTCCTCTTCAATCCATGCCCATTTCACCCAAAGAAATGTCCCTTTAACGCAAGTTTATAGCCTACAGAAGCCCATCGACTACTCCAGTCTCAGTCATGCGTCAGCCCTGTATTTGACACCTTTGTGAAGCTGGAACTCACCAAAGTGGATGAGAGTGGGAATACTGGCTCAGCCAATTATCAGAGTGTCGCTAGAGTCCAAAGGAATTTACCTGCACCCGGTCCACAGTCTCTGCTTACCTGGCTGGTTGAGGAGGTCCAGAACTTCTCCCAGCTGATGATGATGGACCAGATACCCCAGCAACTGCCAACACCCAAGGAGGCCCAGGCAGGCTCTACCAGCTAAATAGGGAAGAATGGACCGGCTCCCTTGTTGCTTAGCAACAAGTCTCGCCTCGAGGAGGTTCTGGCTCCAACTCCTGAGCTCCGCACATGCTCCACTCCCAACCCCTGTCACAGTGGATTGCCTAAGACTTAGTGTCCAGAAATCAGTTCCAGGCCCTCGTTCCAACAGCTTAAACTCCCTTCATAAGAGGTCTCCGTTCAATGGATGGTAGAAATGGGTCCCAAGAGGAAACCTGGTCACACATCACCTACAACAGCTGCTTTTCCCAGAATGGCCAACCGCCCAGCTTAATGAACCATTTATAACACCTTTCCTTACACAGACATACAATCATTTGTTTTTAAAGGAGTATGTCTATATTACCTGTCAGTGGGCTGCCATATTGCTCACCACGAGCTCAGCTCTAAAGAGATTTGAATTCTGAGGCGTAAGATTCAAGTTTCTGGGACACACAAAATAATCTTAAATTCTGCAATATTCAGTCTTTCTGATGTGATCTAAGAAACAATTGGCCTCATCTATTAAAGTTAAATGCACACATACCTAATATCCACCAGCTTTGCTAAGTACAGCAAGAGACACATACAGAATATATAGATTTATTTTAGGAAAAGAGCAATTTGTAACCATTTATACTTGAATTTTTAAAAACAACCCTTTTGTCTATCTAGCTAAAAACTGAAAACAACCCAAATATTCATTAAAAGCAAAATTCACAACATGTGTGGTTATAAATCGCAACAGCTTATACAAAGAAATGAATCAAGTTCCACATTGGGGGACATCAACACAGAATCTCTCACACATTCAAATGTGGGGCAAAGAAAGTGTATCATGTCATCTGTCTGAGTCCATTACATAGAGCTCAAGTTCCAGATCAGAATAAACAGCCACTTACAGATGCACACTCAATTTACATATTACAAATAACCACAAAAAAAAAAAAAAAAGTAGTCTCCACAGAAGCCTGCATAGTCACTGTGCTGGCTAGTTTTATGTCTACCTGACAAAAGCTAGAGTCACTGGAGAGGAGAAAGGCTCAGTTGAGAAAATCCTTCAAGAGATAGGGCTGGCTGTAGAGCATTTTCTTTGTCTTTTTTTCTTATAAGTTATGTAGCATTATCTAGCATTTTCTTTTTAAAAATATTTATTTTATTTTATGTATGTGAATGCACTGTAGCTATCTTCAGACACACCAGAAGAGGGCATCAGATTCCATTATAGATGGTTGTGAGCCACCATGTGTGGTTGCTGGGAATTGAACTCAGGACCTCTGGAAGAGCAGTCAGTGCTCTTAATCTCTGAGCCATCTCTCCAGCCCCTAGGGCATTTTCTTAATTAGTGTTTAATATGGGAGGGTGGCACTTGGGCTGGTGGTCCTGGGTTCTATAAGAAAGAAGGCTGAACAAGCCAGGATGAGCAGGTCAGTAAGCAGCACCCCCTCCATGGCTTCTGCATCAGCGCCTGTCCCCAGGTTCCTGCCCTGTTTGAGCTCCTGTCCTGACTTCCCTTTATGACGATCAGTGATGTGGAAGAGTAAACCAAATGAACCCTTTCCTCCCAAGTTGCTTTGATTGTGGTGTTTCATCACAGCAATTAAATCCCTAAGACAGCGGTGGTCATCTTGGGAGAGAGAAAGTAACTTCAAATAAGTGAGCAGTACCTTAGGGAGCCTTGAGGAGAGGTGGGGTTGTAATGGTCTGTTTTTAGATTAGTCAGTAGCTCTTTGGTGTGTGTGTGTGTGTGTGTGTGTGTGTGCTAAATAAGCTTCATATTCTGATTTCTTCACTTACTTTTAAAGGAAGAAAAAGAATAAGAAAAGGCAATTCAACAGTGTGAATTGAAGTGCTTTGTTTAATTCCTGCCATTTAGACTCTCAAATCCTTATTACCCTTCTACTCTCTACCAACTTGTCCACTTCAAAAGCTCAAGTGACTTCAAAATCATCCCAGATAAGCACTTCTAAAGATCCTTGATGAAGTCCCAGACCCTGGAAGGAGGCTATACCAAGTTACCAGATGCTAGGAGAGAAGAATGCTCTGTCCGATATAACTACATGAAGAATCAAGCCCAGAAACCACTCGATCACGCACGTGTCCTCTGGCATTCCCAGGACTTGGGAGAGAAACCTCCACTTCATAAAAAGTAGGCGGTGTGTTTCTTCATCCTCA
Source organism: Montemys delectorum (assembly GCA_019843815.1). Classification (NCBI taxonomy): domain Eukaryota; kingdom Metazoa; phylum Chordata; class Mammalia; order Rodentia; family Muridae; genus Montemys; species Montemys delectorum. The sequence continues at coordinate 16,988 of JADRCD010216840.1, forward strand.
CCTATACGATAGGATAATAATTTTACCTTGCAGGTTTGTTTCACTCCCTCAGAGGACACATTCAAAATGATTGCTGAATGCTCACACATGGAAAGCACGGCAGAAAATGGCTCAGCATCCCTGAGTCTCCATCACACTGGTCGCATGAGTCCAAAAGCCCTAGGAAAGCTCTCCGTGAGGACGGTTTCACTGTGGGCGTGATGTAGCTCCTTTAGGACAACAGCAAAGCACCTTTCTGGGCTTACCATCTCAGTTTCCATGTCTCCCAAGTATTAAGGTGGTCAGACTGTAAGAAAACACAATCCATGAGCTAAGTACTATTATTTTTATTTAATAAGTAAGGCATTGATGTTCAAAGAGACAAAAGTTTCACTGGAGTGCTTAGCTGGTCCTGTACTAGGAATGCCTATTCTAGGTCCACTTTTACCAAAAGAAAGATGGGCAGAAAGGTAGGAGAGTTAATTATTTTGTCATCATTATTTTTATACTGCTGAAAAGATATCATGGTCAAGGCAACTTATAAAAGAAAGCATTTACTTAAGGGCTTGCTTACAATTTCTGAGGGTGAAGCCATGACCATCATGGTGGGCAACATGACCACAGGCAGGCAGGCATGGCTCTGGAGAAGTAGCTGAGAGTTTATATCTCATCCACAGGTTAGAGGCAGAGAAAGAGAGACAGAGACAGAGACAGAAAGAGACAGAGAGAGAGATACTGGGTCTAGCCTGGGCTTTTGAAACCCCAAAACCCACTTCCAGGGTCACACCTTCTGCAACAAGGAGTACCTTCTAAAATAGTTCTACCAACTGGAGACCAAGCATTCAGATATCTGAGCCTATGGGAGCCATTCTCATTTAAACAACCACAGTGATGTTGGTTATTAATCTAAAATCCAAAGCCATTTCATACTCATTCTGTGGTATTTCAAACTAAAATAAATGTGGATTTATCTAAAAAGAGAAGGAACTTGACTCAGCAAAGCAGAATAAAATTATTCAAGTAGGCAATGAAATTCTATGATATTACCAAATTCTTTTGACTCATCAATGTTCTCTTGTCACTAGTTCTCTTGTCATGACTTTTGGAGTCACCTCTGGTTCATACACAGGAAGTAATGGTAACTCACATGATGCTTGGCCCAGGGAGTGGCATTATTAGGAGGTGTAACCTTACCATGGACATGGGCTTTGAGACTCTCTTCCTAGCTGCCTGGATGCCAATCTTCTTGCTCATGAAGAGTAAGCTTACAAAGGAAAAATATAAAGGGTCTCCAGGAAGTGAAATGGAGTCAACTCCTGGGTTCGGGAGTCACATGTATTAAATTGAATTAAGAGAGTGTGATCTTGGGGTAAGATCCCACTTAGCTAAATTTAGGTCCAGGCATGGCAGTACAAGCCTTTAACCCCACGAGGCAAAGGCAAGCAGTTCTCTGAGTTCAAGGCCAGCCTAGGACAGAGAAGGTTCTAGATGAAGAAAAGCTTAAGTCCAGGTGTGGCGGTGCACACCTTTAATCCCAGCATTCAAGACACAGAGCCATGCAGATCTCTGAGTTCAAGGTCAATCTCAGAGCAAGTTCCAGGACACCCAAGCTTAGGCACTGAAGGAGTTAGAAAAGAGAAAGTGATAAAGTAATAGAACATGTAGGGGTTGGGAGGGGGCTGTTCTAGCCCCAGCAAGCAGCAGAGTTTGGCAGTTTCAGTCATTTGGCTCTGGCTTTAGAGGGACTACTGGGAAAATTGATGCGGGTTAGCTGGAGCTAAGAAATTAGTGGTAATTAAGAAGAGACCAGCAGCAGGTAGATTTCTGAGTTCAAGGCCAGCCTGGTCTACAGAGTGAGTTCCAGGTCAGCTAGGGCTATACAGAGAAATCCTGTCTCGGAAAAAAAAAAAAAAAAGAAAGAAAGAAAAAAAGAAAGAAAGAAATCAATCAATCCTTTGCCGGGCGATGGTGGCATACGCCTATAATCCCAGCACTTGGGAGGCAGAGGCAGAGGCAGGCAGATTTCTGAGTTCGAGGTCAGTCTGGTCTACAAAGTCCAGGACAGCCAGGGCTACACAGAGAAACCCTGTCTCGGGAAAAAAAAAACAAAAAACAAAAAACAAACAAACAAAACAAAAAACAAAAACAAAAGAAGAGACCATTATCACTGAAGTGAAATCTTCTGGGAAATGTGTTCTGAGAGCACAAAGAAGCTGTCTTCCAGAGATAGCCAAGGTTGTACCTCCTTGCTGCTTGGTAATCTGTAAGAGTCACGCAGGTGTTACTGGTTTTGAAGACATGAAGGGGTCATGAAGAGCAACTGAGGCTTGGCACTGTGAGAGGCCATGGAAGGCCATTGGTGAAGGTATCGCCCCAGCAGCAATTGACGGCCCAGAACTGAAGGAGTCATGCAAAGGAGTTGAGGCTTTGCACTAAGAAGAGAGCCCATGAGAGGCTATTGGTAAAGCCTAGTTGCCTCAGAAGACCCAAACGTGTTGGAGATGCCAGCACCATAAGATGATCACAAAGAACAGCAGTAGCAGTGGAGTGAATCAACTTGAGCTTAGAGTACTACAGAGGGCAGAGCTGAAGAAATGACGCCAGTCCCTTGAAGGAGCCCACAAGATTACATGTGGATCCCAGACATTGAAACAAGAAGCTATAACTTTGAAGTTGCCTTGGAAACCCCAAGATGTTTGAGATGCCAGAGCTGTGACTATCTGCTGAGAAAAGCTGCTTATAGAGAGTGGAACCAGCCCAGGAGAAATTAGTTTGTTGCAGTCAACAAAGATGAAAAAGGAGTTGGAGATCTGAAGACTGCTTTGACATCAGACATGGAGATGCAGAGTTTGGAGTTTGCCTCGACGGTTTCCTGTCTTGCTTTGGGGATTACAGTGAAGTGACTGGATGAATCTCAGAAGACACCCTGAACTTTGGACTTTCAACATTGTTGAGACTGCTATAGACTATGGGGGCTTTAGAGGTTGGACTAAATGTGTTTTTTTATTATGCTATGGGTAGATATGACCCCCATGGACTCATGAGTTTGAGCAGAAGGAAGGCCACACGCAGTTCTCCAGGCAGAATGCAAGGGTTTGCATAATCAGAGTCTGCCCAAAGTTTAAAAGACTTGGAAAATAGAGGCATGTCTTTATATTCTGCATAAAAGGAAAAAAATTCAACTGGTCAAATATTTTGATTTGTGCAGTGAAGACTGTAAACAGTAAGCCACAGAAACCATGAGGTTCTAATTCTATATAGTTAAATAAACAAAACTATGATGCAAATAAGAATCTGTCGAAAATCTATAACGTTTATGGCAGAAACGAAATCACAGATGAGTCTGTAAGGCATAGGTCAGTGACAGAGCATTTATCTAGCATACACAAGTCCCTAGGGTCAATTCCTAGCACAATAATCCTGTAGATGAGAAGTAGACCATTGCTCAAATTTTTTCAAGGTTTAAAAAAAAAAAAAAGTGTGAACAAGCCGGGCAGTGGTGGTGTATACCTTTGATCCCAGCACTTAGGAGGCAGGTGGATTTCTGAGTTCAAGGCCAGCCTGGTCTACAGAGTGAGTTCCAAGACAGCCAGGACTACACAGAGAAACCCTGTCTCAGGAAAAAAAAAAAAAGTATGAACAGCCTATTCCACAATGAAGAAATATTTACAATGTCACCAACCTAGCATTAGTTAGGACTGAATTGTTATCAAGTCATGGGCCTGAAAGGAGTTGAACTCCAAACAGAACTAAATATTGTAGAGATGAAGAAGCCAAAGAAGCTAGGTCTTTCTCAGCATGTAAATGGTGAGCGCTTCCTACAAGCTGGACTTAGTTCACAGTCTGGTTCTATTAACACAACTTAGCAAAAGTCTCAGTCCTTGCTTGATAACAAGGTCAGTTCAGCTAAAGTCAAAACGATCTTGAATAGTATTAATATTTGGTTTGGGCTGAAATTGTTTTAGTGAAGATATAAAATGCATTTCACCAAATTCAAGCAATGGGTACAAAGTACATTATCTCCAAACTCGCTCTGATGCTAGACCCAGAGGCAGCCTTATCTTCAGAAGCACAGCCGCCCTAGAAGCTCCATGCCTCCGCCTCAGGACAGGAAAGGGGACAGGGAGAAACCCTATGGGTTACAATATTGAAAGGATGACACGGGAAATGACTGAAGACTGCTTTTCCTCTCCTGTCAGGTCTGCAGATGAAACAGCAGGCTGCTCAAAGGAAAAAAAGAAATAGCATGGGGGAAAGAGAGAGTCAAAGAATTCTTTGCATGACTGTGAATGGAATTAGAGAGGGTCGCCAGATGTCTACAAACATTAGGGGTTAGCAGAACACAATGAGAGCTAAACTGAAAGAGGCTTCCCAGTCAGGAGAGGACAGAAGGACAAAGCCACAGAAATAACCATCGCACCTCATTGGCCAAATCCAACTGGGAGCCCAAAAGACAGGAAAACCACACAGCATCCCCCATTGAGGTCAGCTTCCTGGAGTAACATCCAGAAGAATTTCTGCCCAAACGTTTCCTATTCAGCTATCCTCCCCACTCCACCCCTCATGGAAATACATGCATACATAGATCATGAGACAGTTTCTGCTCCGTAAGGTCCGCCCTAGACTGGTCCACACTCTTACTCCACGGTGACCAATCCTTCCCTGGATCTTGAACTCTGAGGTAGTTCTAACAACAGACCTTAGCAAGCCAGCCACCTTTTCCCCAGGGTGCCTCAGAAGTCTGGCGCCTGGTCTGATCTCAGTGTTCTTAGGTAAGATAAAAATAGCAAGCATGGAGCAGAGGGAAACCTCTGAGTAAAGTGACCCATTGAAAAGAAAAGATACACATACACGTAAGCAGGTGTACTTGGCTGAGAATTAAGGGTTTATTTTTCTTGGAGGTAGGAGCTGACATCTAGCATTCCCCTGTATGCTGCAGTCCTCCAAAGGGCTTTGATTAGATAGTTCCAAGCATGGTAATGCAGTGGAAGTTTTACGGAGTTTGAGGTCAGAACCATTCTTTTTTTCTGAAGGTAGGTATGTAAGACAGTTGTACTGGCTTTGTAGCCTAAACATTGAGCTTAGAGAACCAATGCCTGGTTTGTGCTTAGAAAAACTAACAGCTCTCCCCAAGTAAGCTGTAAAAACAGAACCTGCATTTAACCAGCAATCACTGCCGGGGATTTCTGTGTGCTGGCCCAGTGTCTTCTATTCACCTCCCCCAGTACAGACCCAAGAAAAATTAATAAACTTTGAAGGTGTGCTGTTTTTCTATCCTCCAGTAAAGGAAATATTTTATCTGTCCCCATTCTGATTACTCAGCGAAGCAGAAGTAAAAAAGGTATTAGAGCCTGCACACGGGACCCTCTTAGCCCACCCAAGCACTGTCTGAAATTGGTGTGACATTATTCATGAGAGCCCCTCCATCCACAGCTGAACTCCAGCCTTTCCAAATTCCCTCAGTGGGAGGGGTTAATCATTCATGAATCTTCACCCAGCAGATGAGTCTATGCCTGAAGAGACCCTCTTGTGATTTGTTCTTTCCACACACTGTATTGTTTTCCTTAATTAAGCTTTAGGACCCCACTAAGCCTTTTGTACACACAAGGTAATATTTATAATCGTTAGTATTTGAAGGATCCACTGTGAGTCCAGTGTTCCTGTTTCATTTCTGATGGACTTACACTCGAAGGAAGAAATCTTTTTTTTTTTTTTTAAGGGAATTTAAATCAAATAGTCTTAAAGACAGCAAATAAAGATACCTTGTTATAATGACATCTTGGGTTTGGGGATTTTAGAAAATATCTAAGCGGTACTTCTCTAAATGAATAGTAAATGGGTCCTTCTGACTCTGCCCACAGGAAGGGGAGTGGAGCAAGCTGAAAGTCAGGAAGAATGATCAATGGTATTCTCATCTCAGGTCTCCCTAAATTCAGGTCTTGAAGTAACCCAGTACCTCCCAGCTTCTCTCCCATTAGCCCTCTTTTCTTGTAGGGGTGACCCTGAATCTAAGCCCCCAGGGCTTTCAACAGCCCAGGTGATGGGAAGAGCTCAGGAAGGAAGCAGTCAGAGACTCCCCACTGACTGCTATTGATCCTGACCTGGGATGACAATTTCTAGAACCCAAGGTCAGTTGCTAGAGTGCAGCTCTTGAGAAATATCTTCCCCTTTCTGAATGGGAGTGTAGGGGAGGGAAAATGTGTTCCACTTTCCTAGTTGAGTTCTGTTCAGCTCAGAGCTGAGGCAGATGATTTTTTTTATTTTTTTTATTTTTTATTTATTTATTTATTTATTTTCGAGACAAGGTTTCTCTGTATAGCCCTGGCTGTCCTGGAACTCAGCCTGTAGACCAGGCTGGCCTTGAACTTAGAAATCCGCCTGCCTCTGCCTCCCAAGTGCTGGGATTAAAGGCGTGTGCCACCATCGCCCGGCTGAGGCAGATGACTTTCACATACCTTCTTCCCTTCAGCCTCTTTCCCCCAAAAGGTCCTTGGCAACTTGAGAGACAGCAAAGTCAAGGAAGATTCAGGGAACATGAAGGACCTCCTGTCCAGTCCCCACACAGAAATGTCACTGGAGTGGCTAGCAGGGATAGTCTAGGCTGGTCACCACAAACAAAATACTTACCTGGATGGCAAGGCCTCCCCACCTGCCACACAGCCCAAACCCCCAGCCTGCCAGTACCCCTGGAACTCTGTGAGGCTCTCTCTCTCTCTCTCTCTCTCTCTCTCTCTCTCTCTCTCTCTCTCTCTTTTGGTTTTTTTTTTTTTTTTTCGAGATAGGGTTTCTCTGTATGGCCCTGGCTGTCCTGGAACTCACTCTGTAGACCAGGCTGGCCTCGAACTCAGAAATCCACCTGCCTCTGCCTCCCAAGTGCTGGGATTAAAGGCATGCGCCACCACTTCCCCGAGGCTCTCTCTTACCTTTGTGTCTTCAGGTCGCTCTGCTTTCAGCTGGTATGGGGTGAACTCTAATATGCCCATTTTGACAACTGGGAAAAGGGAGGCTCGGGGGTGGGGGTGGGGGAGGCCAGCCTCCTGTAGAATCTACATTGGAAGGATTCCAGCCTTCAGTCTCTCTCTTGCTTCAGTTGCTACCTTTGATGATAGTGACAGTGAAAAGTGAAAAGCAGAAGACCTTTTGCTTGGAATTTACCAGGAGACAGGGACCACAACGCTAAATACTCAGCAGGAAGGAGGGAAATCCTAAGGTACCAAGGCTCCTAGACTTCCCTTTCCAAATGGGCGCATCTCATCAACCTACTTCACTCCACCCACAAAAGTTGGTCTCTCCCAGGTTCACAAGGGTCCCTCATTCCTGGAATAGGAACAGATCTGGCTTTGTCACACCAGACACTGCCAAATCCAGGCACAGTGACCCAGAGGCTCATTCGGAGGAGGAAAGTACCAGCCCTGTGTCTGTCTGCGCCCCCCCCCCGCCCCCAGCAGACCTGAGATAGCAGCAGGGTGCTCAGGTCCAGACTTCACCCCTGCCCATCCTCAGACAGCAGCCTAAATCTTCACACACACTCCCCAGCCCTCAGTTCTTCCCTGGTCTCTTCTAAGGGTGACCTGCCTCGTCCCCATTCCAGCACCTGCAGGGGTTTTAGAAGCCCCAGCTCCAGTGTAAACTGACCTTCAACCCCATCACTAGGCTTCATTTATTGAAACCATTTCTCTCCGTGGGGGATGTTGGGGTGGTCATAGGGAGGTCAGAAGGAATCCAAGATTCACAATAGAAGGTATTTTGGGCTTGGTGAGAGGAAGGGAGTTGGATAAACTGAGTACAACCAGCAAACTG
>JADRCD010216841.1:0-27812 GCA_019843815.1 Montemys delectorum
GTTTCTCCAGGGGTCTGGCCGGAAGGATCTGATGGAACAGACATCAACGCACTGGTTCGATCCCACAATAGAAGGGTGATCGCCGTGGCTGATGATTTCTGTAAAGTTCATCTGTTTCAGTATCCCTGCTCCAAGGCAAAGGTCAGTTCCACAGACTAATGTTGCCGCATCTTCTGCTTGGGGTGGCTGTGGCTGTCAGCTCTCTTGATGATTCCTGCACACCCTTGCCCAGTGTCCCCTTTGTCACACTAGAGGGTGGGCGATTCTTAGTGTCCTGTTCTGGTTTTCTTTCTGAGTCAGGGTCTTTTGGTCTTGAGTTCACAACATTCCTCCTGCCTTTGACTCACAGGAGTGCACTACCAGGTTCTCATTCCTTTTAAAGAAATAATAAAAGGAAACCCTTCCCTGGTTCATTCCTCAGCTCTAGTTCCTTGTAGCATTGATGTAAATGAACCTGTTTTCAGAATCTGACTTAATCTCTTTGGTAATTTCTATTGCTGTAAACAGGCATGGAAAAATGAGTTTAATTTTCCCATCTGATTTATTTTATAGGCTCCCAGTCACAAGTACAGTGCCCACAGCAGCCATGTGACCAACGTCAGTTTTACTCACAATGACAGTCACCTAATTTCAACTGGTGGGAAGGATATGAGCATCATTCAGTGGAAGCTTGTGGAAAAGTTACCTTTGCCTCAAAATGAGGTCGTAACAGACACCAGTTTAACCAAAACCCCTGCCTCTTCCACTGAAAATGCCAGGCCGTCTAACCCTCCTCCACTGCCTCCTTCCCAACCATTAACTGGGACGGTTGAAGAAGAAAGCAGAATGAGCAGTTCCCCCACACTTGTAGAGAACAACCTGGAGCAGATCGCAGAGCCCAGCAAGGAGCAGAGCGAGTGGGGCAGCGAAGACCTTGGTGTGGTGATTGATGAAGAGCCTGCTAGTGAGTTAGGTGAGAAGCTGAGAGCAACTGAACTGCCTGAGGAGGAGCAAAGCACTACACCCCTGTGCTAAAATTCAGACTCCAGCTCCTCTGCTGCCTGCGAAGTGATAGAGCCAAGGAACAGGACGGGCAGTGACAGAGGTCACTGTAGATGGAGCTTGTTTCCCATGAGATCAGACACTCTTCGTCAGTCCAGTACGCCATCAGTGAGCTAGAACAGATCAGGAGACTGTTTGGTAGGTGTTGACACTTAACCAAACTTCAGTAGCAAGAGGAGACTGGCAGGTGAGTGTGTCTAAGAAATCAGTGTGCGTGGTGCAGATACTGGAAACAAAACTGCAGCTGTATCCATTGGAAAGAAACCTGTTGTCTGAATGCGATTTCCTCGAAACAGCTGGAGGTCTCACTGGCACCATCACTTGATTGGTTGCTGGCTCAGGCTGCCTTTTTTTTCCTGATGCAAAAAAAGAAAACAGGAAAAAGTGCTTTTACAGTGATACCGTCCCACTCCAATGCCTAACAGGAAAGTTTAGTTAAGGAGAGTTTGAGTATTGCCAAGTGCGATGTTGTTGCCTTTCCTGTGACACTTCATTTTCTTACACTACCCGAGATGTCCAGACATGCTTGCTAGTCGGCTGCTCCCTAGGCGCTGCCTTTCTAAGTTATACTGAGGAACCGTCCTCAGTGGCTTGTGTACAAATATTGCTTTATCCCAGAAGCAAGCCTTGGTTTGTTGAAGAGCTTTTAATGTATAGTAAACCATGATCCTGAGAGAGTTGGTTCTCCAAGGAGTCCTTCACTGGCCTACACATTCTCTAATGTTGGGCATTCAAGGGAATGGAAGAAGAAAAAAACCGCATGCCTTTAACAGATGAACTGTAATGATGACCTACTAATTGTTGCTAGCCTTCAGCACTATCCCCTCACATAGTCACTAAATGGTCAAATTGGTGCTTGAAATTCATTGGTCTAGTTGTAATTTTTATACAAATTGACACCAAGAGATAATATGTCTTTTTTACAGAAGTGTGGTAGTCACAGTGCCGCTCATAGGCTGCGCCCTCTGCAGATGTACTGTCTGTGGGCGTTTCCTCCTTCTGTGAGCCGCACAACCCTTGTATGGCTGGCTTTGGTCTGGGCAGGGTATGTGCTAGTATACATGGGCGGGTTGGGCTTTCTAAGTTGTGTCAGATGACTATTTTTCCTAAGTATGTGTTTCCTACTTAAATTACTGACAAGTGTGCATTTCCTATGTGTGTTTATACTTTGATTACAAAACTGTTTATTTTTTTTTAACTTGCTACATTGTTTTCCTACTTTTTTGTTGTTGGATTATGTAACTTCCTAAGTTCAGAAGTCTTAAGTGTGCAAGCGTTTACGTGATTGTGCCATTCCAGAGTGCGTCAGAACTGTCATTCCCTTCCAGGACCTTCTCAGGAGTAACATATCAGGTATGTCACCATCACTCCGTGAACGCCAAGGACACTCGACACTATCCACACGCTGTGTAGAGGGTGTGTGGAGGGACAACAGAGCAGTGTATCTGAGTAAGATGCACACAGCGAAGTGCGTTCAGTGAAAATCCGTTCCGTGTCTAGGTGTATGTCCATATATCTCTCTCCTTTTGTTTACAACTTTTTTTTAATTAAGTATTAAAAAAAAAAAAAAAAAAACCTCACCTCAACATAGCTCTCTTCCAAAGAGGAGATTTCAAGCCACCTGACTTCTTCAGTTTAGTCTTTACCCAGTGTCAGAGCGCACGGCTTCAGGCATCTCTGTCCACCAGCCAGCAGTGGAGATGAAATCAAGTCCTTGCAAAGTGGATACTAGGAGATGAACAAGCAATTCGAGGAGAAGAAAATGTGCTTCTTTCAGTGCCTGGAGGATGCAGCTCTCCACAAGCAGGGACTTTATTTGGGGACATCTGTCACCTTTGGGGTTGCCATGTACAATGAGATTTATAATCATGATACTCTTGGGTGGTAGTTTCCAAAGACACTACTAATGTGCAGAGAGCGTTCCAGCCTCCAGTGCTGGCAACTACTGTTTCATGTCGGTCAGATCTGTGATAATGGTTGAAAGGATGTGGGATTATGAAATTGTTTTTGTTTTTTTGTTTTTAGAAAACTTGTGAATGAAAATGAACCCAAGTGTTTCATATGAAGATGAGCCATTTCTATCATGCATTCCTATGTCATGGCAGAAAATTTTGAAGATAAAAAAAATAAAATAATCAAAGTGTTTCCTTTGCATTTGTTTGGTAGTGGGTGTCGGAGACAGTCTTGCTATGCATTCCAGGCTGGCCTTAAACTTTTGGCAATCCTCCTGCCTGGAAAGTTACTATAGGCATGGCCCATATGCGATTCTTTTGTTCTTTTTTGTTTGTTTGTTTGTTTTGTTTTGTTTTGTTTTTTGAGACAGCATTTCTCTGTATAGCCCTGGCTGTCCTGGAACTCACTCTGTAGACCAGGCCGGCCCGGAACTCAGAAATCCGCCTGCCTCTGCCTCCCAAGTGCTGGGACTAAAGGCATGCGCCCTTAAGCCACCACCCGGCTGGTTCTTTTGTTCTTACATGTATCCTAAGTTGGTTTATTCTGGTACTTTCTATGACTATCCAGATATAAGAAGGTATAGTAGTGGAGAAGGGGACACCAGTTGACTGCTGTTGTGGACAAACTCTTGATAGCAAGAGACCTCATGATAGCCAGCAGAGGAGATTGCTTCTGAAAAAGTCAGTAGAGAACAATGCAGCTTCCACTTGTTTCCTGCCTATGACATTGCTAATATCTAACACTGGCCGGTCCTGGTAATTACCTAGTTACTGCCTGACCTGGCTACCTCCTGTTGTTGGTTTTTGAAAGCCTTGTACTCAATAGGTTGGCATGCCTGTTGTCTCCCTTGTGGCTCAACAGTACACATCCTCCATACAAGTTGACTGCACCATTTATAATCATAGAAATAAGGGGAAAGGGGGCCTTGTGGTTATCTTACTCAGCGTTGATGACTGCACATTCACAGCTGTTCATGCAGACTCAGCCATGAGAGGATTCCTTTTTTTAATCAGGTGTGGTGACAAACACCTTTAATCCCAGGGCTGGAGAAGCAGAGACAGTCCCAGTTGTTCAAGGCCAGCAGGGGCTACATTAGTGAAACCCTTCCTCAGAAAAGGAAAGGGGGAGAGCCCCATTTCAGCTGGACAGAATGCCTAAAGTGTCAAAATTGGATAAGTGAAATTATTATGTTTTAAAAATAAACCAGGCAGTGGTGGCTCACGCCTTTAATCCTAGCACTTCGGAGGGCAGAGGCAGATGGATTTCTCAGTTTGAGGCCAGCCTGGTCTACAGAGTTCCAAGACAGCCAGGACTACACAGAGAAACCCTGTCTCGAAAAAAACAAAAATAAAAAATAAGTAATAAATGTAGAAAAGAAACTGTAGGGGGATCTGTTGAGTTTTCGGGGCATTGGGCTGCCCTAGCAGCGTAGTTTACAGATACTGTCTCCTGCTTTAGAGCAGTGACGGGTGAGGCTTTTTATGGCGTGGGGGAGTTTTGAATTTGGTATGTATGTGTTTTGTTTGTTTTACTTTTGGACAGTCTCACGGAGCCCAGCTTGACATTAACATTGTCTCAGCCTCCTGAGTGTTGGAATACAGGCACGCACCACCACATGGGGGGGGGGGAGGCTGTGGAGGAAGACTTGCTGCAGGCAGAGTCCCATACCTATCTCAGCCGTCAGCTCCTGTGGGTCCTTAGCTGAAAAATCAAGGCAAGGTAACCTGCCCAAACTCACTTAGCAAGGGTCATCAGAGAAAGCCTATGTAGGAACAAGGAAGCTCTAACAGGGTCAGGCTCTGATACTGCAAATGAGAGGAACCAAGGAGGGGGCCACCTTCAGTCTCCTTGCCCAGGAGGATGCATTCCCCACAGGCGTGTTACATACATGCTGCCGCTGCTAGGCTCTGCTGGAGAAGTCTGTGTCCAGGACTGCCCCAAATTCACACCCAAGAGCCTAAGAACCATAGGATCCAGGTGCTTTCACAAACAACATAGAGGCTGCAGCCTTCCCTCCGAGCTGCCAGATTCACCTTTCACAGGGCCCCTTGAGTTCTTTTCTAGTTTCACCTGCCAGTCCCAATAACCACTAGACTCTTTGAGAACAACTGTGCCATCAAGGGAGTGCATAGAAGCTTCAATGGCCATGGCTGGCTGCAGAGTGCATCAGGAATTCTTCATTAGCCCTTGCAACAGTCCCAAGTCTCGTTAACTATTGGATAGACAAGGAACAGAAGCCCAATAACTTAGATGACCAGTGACTTCAGCTTGAAGGCCTTATCCATGTAGCGAGCTCCTTTGCACCTACCTCCACATTACACTAAGATGATGGGCGGTTGCTCCTAAGAGACACTAGATGGGTTAGCCAGCTAAAGACAACTAAAGACTCAATGGTATCAAAAAGTGAAGGACCCCGTAAAGGAGAGGACAGACTAGTGATGGCCAGGGACAATAAAGGAGAGCTAGTATGCCCAAGTCACAGGGACCCTCCAAAGACCACCAAGGATCCAATTATACAAACACGTAAAGGTCTTTATTATGAGCTCACGAGCAAGGTCATGTGCTCACCATCCTTGTCACAGCGGGTCAGAGTCAGAGCCCCAAGTCTAGGAGTGCAGGGTATTTACTGGTAGTTGTAGCAGTCCAACAGCCATGGAAAACTGGGTTTACCTGGAAGGGGCTGGAAATGCAAAAGGACAGGTGCAAGAGAATGATGAAGCCAAGACAAAGGTTCTGATCAAGGTGCATGCTTTTAATCCCAGCACTTGGGAGGCAGAGGCAGACAGATTTCTGAGTTTGAGGTCAGCCTGGTCTACAGAGTGAGTTAGAGGGGGAGGGGCAGGCATAAAACAAAAAAGACTCCAAGTTTAATATTCAGACTATGTTTATGTAGGGAGAACCCACAGACCCATCCTTTGTTTCAGCTGGATTATGTTGCAAAGCAAGCTCAGCAGGCAGTCTATTCCTCTTAAGTTCCTGTAGGAAATTGCAGGTGTAGGGAGGCGATTGACTTGGTCATAAAACCCATTTGGCAGCACTCAAAGTCTGTTTAACCTGCTCAAGACTGGGGGAAGGGCACAGGTAGTTACTACAAGCTTGGGGAATTTCTATAATGGTCATCAAGTTAATATTTTAAAAATTGCATTTATGGTATAATCTGCAGAAACTGAACCCAGCTGACAAACAGGATGGCTAGGTTACCCATTCTCTGCTGGATCTTATCTACATGTACCTTGACCCTGCTATTGGGATAATTGCTCAAGTGGACTTTGTGGTTTTTCTTCCTGGAAGTGGAGTTTAGCCCCTGGTCTGGCACAAAATGGAGTTTCTTCAAAAAATGGAGTTGGTTGGGCTTTACACTGGGACTACAAAAGACTGATACCAGTCGGGCCGTGGCACACACCTCCTGAAAAGGCATATCGGCTTTCTGAGGCAGGGTTTCTTTGTGTAGCCTTGGCTATATGTACATACACATATGTATATATCAAAAAAGTAGCACCAGGGTGGCTGCGTGAACCTGAATGTAGATTACATGACACCAAAGCCAGAACTGGTAAAAATAAAGAGCATAGCATCTGTGGGTTATTGTGACTTAACAATTTCCTGTTAATGTGCAGTTATATAAAGTTTCACCACTGGAAGAAACGAGGAAAGAAGTCACAGGAATCCAAGTTTTAAGCTTGACTCTATCATTTCAAAGGGAACCTAAGCTATAAAACATACAGAATTCTCCCTTTTGTATTTTTGAGGAGTACATGCAGCATTAGTGTAAAAGCATTATTCACCCACAGTAATTGTCATCTCCAAGGCTTACTGCCTCTGTCTGCTAACCTAGGCCTAGTCCTGGAAGCGTCTAGCCTCCAAACAATCTTATCTAGGCCTAACACGTTGTCAGCCTCTGAGACTTACTACTTACTGAATATGCTCGCCTTTTCTAGTTCTTTCTGACCTCTGGTCAGAAACAGCTGGCTGGTTCAACTCAGCTGTTCAGGCTCAAACTCCTCTCCAAGTTGACTGATTCAATCTGGCTTCTCTCTGGGCCTCTGACTGACCTGCTCTGCTTGGCCTCATTCTAACTTTGGCAATCTGTTCTACTGGCTCCTCATTCTCTGGCTCATTCTCTCTCTATAGCCTATTATAACTGTCCTGATAGTGTCTCCTCCCCGCCCCCCCCCTCTCTCTATCTCTCTCTGTCTCTCTCTCTGCACTACTCACTTAAATAGCTTCCCTTTCCTCTTTGTGAGTTGAGTGTATCCTATTCTGTCAAATCTTTCTCTGATTCGTCGCTTTTCTGACAATTAGACATCACTTTCAAAAATGGATGCTTCCTTGCACAAACTAACTTTACCTCCACTGTTTGGGATTAAAGGTATGTGCCAATGACTGAGCCACACCAGAACTAGAAAGGGGGTTAGGGTTGTTTGTTTAGTCGGTAGGTTGGTTTGGTTGGGTTTCAGTAAATATCATTTTTGAGGGGCCATTTTACAACAAAGCCCGGGGAGACTGTCTCATGTAGTCAGGTTGACTTCACACTTGCTCTGTAGCCGAGAACAAGATGGAAGAACCTTGTGCTTCCACCTGCTCAGTAGATACTAAGCTCACAGGCATGGGCCACCAACTAACTGAACTGTACTGGTAGCAAAGCCCTTCTGTGCCTCTCTGACCCTGTGCATCTCTGGCCTTGTGTACTGAAGTGCCCTACCCCAGGTCAGATGGCTTGGTGAAACTGGGTGGCATCAATTGCTTTCCTGCCTGGCTTTGCCATCACAGGTGTCTGAGAATTTCTTGCCGTAGTGACATCACAAAGGGATCTAGGGATGAACTTCCACAGTATGACATGGGTCACAGGTGGCAACCCAAGCCCTCTGACCTCATCTGGTCCATTCCAGTGATAACGTTGGCTTGTTCTCCTCCAAAATGTTTGGGGCCAGAAGTATTTAAAGATTCAGGTTCTCTTGGTTTTTTCTGTTTTGTTTTGTTTGCATACACACTCACATACATAATAAAATATCAATGGATGGTATTCAAGACTAAACTTAAAATCAATATTCACCTATATGCACAGCTGGGAAGTAATTTTACACCTTAAATGTATGCATCCTGAGTGTGGCCCATCATGTGAGGTCAGGCTTGGAGGGAGCCTTCCTCGCACTGGCGGGCGTCATCATCTTAGTACTCAAGAAAGTTAGAAGTTTTGGAACATTTCAGATTTGCCCAATCTGTAGCAGTTCCCGCATACTACAGCAAAGGGGGGACATGGCCATTGCTGTGCTCACTGGGGCAGGACATCTTCTTTCTTCCCTGTACCTGTCTTGCTCCAAGAGACACTGTCCACTTCTTGTTCTTGGAACCCTCTCCTAAAGCCACCCCTGGCCCTGCTTTCCTAAGTGCCTGGGCTGAGCCATCTTCCTTTTTTCAGAACTAATCAAATGAAGTGGGATGAAGGATGAGCAGCCTCATGAAGCTCTGCATCACTAAAAAGACCACCAGCTTTCTCCCAAGTGACTGCTTTACAGGAGACAAATCCATTTTCATGTGGCTGACTGCTGCCCAGGTATCTATCATCACCACAATCATTAGCAAAAATGTTTGTTGGGCCTTGACATTTTCCATTTAGAAGATGAATTAATTCTGAACAGAGCCTAGAATCCCCTTGGTAGGAAGAGACAATTCCAGAATCCTTCACCCCTAGCTAGCAGATCAGCCCTCTGCCAGGGTGAATGAGGGATCTAACAGAAAAGCTAACCAGTCCCACCATAATGTCATCTCATCTAGTCACATTGCTGTCTGTAGAAATCACTAGATCTCCATCACCAAGTTAGCCTTCTGGCTGTAGTGGAAAAGGCCCAGTTTTAACTGCAGTAATTACTGGATCCAGTTGAAGTGTTGCCTGTGTAGGTGGAGGTGCTGCCTCAGCTTCTGGCCCCACCAGAAAGGAACAATAAAGAGAGTTTGGAACTCTGCCTCTGTCTGCTCAGGGAAGACCCAGCCTCTGAGGGCATGAATGAATGACATTAACCATCTTTTTTTGGGGGGGGGGGAGGCAGGGGTGGGGCTTTGTGCCTCACTCCCAAAGAAACAGGGATGGAGATCGATACAATTAGCATGAGATTTTTATTGATCCAGTATACAGGGGTCATCTTGCATTCAGAGCAAAGGCTACCCGGAGAAAAACAAAGCTCTTAGTTTCTATACCTTTTCAGAACAGAGTTTTACAGCTTACAATGTGGACTGGTTACAATTTACAATGCAAACTGGTTACGCATTATCTTTCCCATTGTTCTTTTGTTTCTATTGACCTTTCTCCTCTAGGTGAGGAGTAGATCTACCTGTTGCACATAGGAGGGGTGGGAGAGATCCACCCTCCCGGGGACATTTCCTGGAACCAGGCATTTCTTGGAGATGGGTGTTTGCTCTGTAAACCCTTCTCAAGCTCTTTGTCTTTAGGCTTAATGGACCTCCCTTGCTCTTTCCTTGTTCTTTGGTATTTTTATGAGGTATCCCTGTTTGCTCAGATCTTACAGTTTCTCTGTGTAGCCCTGGCTGTCCTGGAACTCACTCTGTAGACCAGGCTGGCCTCGAACTCAGAAATCCTCCTGCCTCTGCCTCCCAAGTGCTGGGATTAAAGGCGTGCGCCACCACTGCCCGGCAACCTTAGCCATCTTGATTCATGGTTCACAGAAACCTGTCCCCTTGGAAGCACAACAGTGTCTGTCCTGGACAGACAACAGGACATGTTGTTAGGAACTCCAGGAGAGGCTGCAGCTGGCTCCAGTAATGAAGCTGCCATGCACAGTCAACAAAACTGAAGTCATTTCCCTGGGAAACGCGTTAAGATAGAAGAGTTTTCTTTATTATGTCATAGTAGTCGATTCCTTTTTTAATTCAACATTAACAAAGTTAAACACCAAGAGCTGTCTAAAGAGGCACTGAGGAAGCCAGATACAAAACACAGGAGACTTCATGGATACGCCTTCTCCCTGAGGATCTCAGCAACCGTTCTCTGCTCCTCCAAGTTCTCCATGTCAGTCTCTGCCACAGACTCATAAAGGAGGACCGATGGGCAGGGTGGCCTCCAGTGGAACAAGGAAAGAGCAAGGGAGGTCCATTAAGCCTAAAGACAAAGAGCTTCAGAAGGGTTTACAGGGCAAATGCCCCATTCCAGGAAACGTCCCTGGGAGGGTGGATCTCTCCCCACCCCTCACCTCAGTACCAACCCAGCTACCTCTGTCCTTTTGTCTGCCTTCTACCTCTAGTGCTGTTGGCTCAGTACTGGAATTGGTGACTGCCTCCAAGTACACATTTTGCCTGCAAGCCAAAATGGGAGCTCTCCTCCAAGACAGGACTGAGCCTGACTCCTGCTCTCTGCTGCAGATCTTCTCTTTCCCCGCAATTGCTTGCCCAAAATACTGATGCTCTCCTGAGTTGGCACACACTCTTCCCTTGGACCATATATAGTTTAAACAACGGCACCTCTTCCATTCTGGGGCGTTGGCCCCACCTCTGTCTGAAGAGCTGGGGTTCACACCAGGCTGGATCACCCCTCCATGAGCTCTGGAGGCAGAGAAAGGGTCCCCATTCTGTCTTCAGTACCCCACAACAGAATCAACATTGGCAGCACAGTGTGTGCCTTGGAGGGCGCTGGCTATGGAGATGGAACAAATCCCTCAGCAGAGTCGGGGTACCTATCTCCAGATAACCCCAGATTTGCTTACGGAAGACCTGCAGAAAAGGACAGATAGGGAGCCAGAGAATCAATAAGGAAAGGTGAGCCAAGGCTTCACATCCCAACATCTGGGTCAGATGGCGCCGCTGCTGTGCATTCAGGCTTCTGAGTATGGAGGCAGAGGCTGGACCAAGTTCTCCAGTGGAGTTAGGCTGCCTGTCCTGGTCTGGTCACCAGCTACCCATTCAGACCACACTGAGGTTCCTCTGGGCCTAAAGCACCAGAAGACAGGGTGGGAGGGGGCACTCTGGCAAGCTGTCATTTGTTCTTCACCCTGTGCACCACCCACATAAACATAATTCATTTTAAAGGCCTACCATATAGTTACCTTCCTGAGCCGCTGGCACCAGGCCTCAATATCTCAGCAACCAAGAAGGGCTAATGTGTAGGCCTCATGAGTTCTGGGGGCCTGGAGCTCACCTTGAGGAAGCCTGTGTTGGCACAGACGTTGGCCTGAGTTCTAACTCATGGGATATATAATCAACCGGAAAGAGACAAATAAACTATGCTTGGTAACCAGGAATCCGGCAGCAGGGACACAGACGCTCTTGTCTTCTGCTCCCGACCCCAGACAAGGTCACCAGCACTCAAGAATGAGCACTCATAAAGGCTCAAGGTAAGCAAGGCCTGCCTCCAAAAGCACAGCCTACTCTCCATCTGACCTCACAGGGCTTCCTAGAACACCGCTAAGCTTGCCCAGGCTGCCTCAGCTCTCCCTTAACTTTACCTTAGCCTCTCCTGCCACCCCTGTGGTCTCTGTCCAAGGCCCATTTCTCCCAATGTCCATGATCAAGTCCCAAGGATGGGAGCTGCAGGCAGCTGGGTATGTACAAAGTTAGAAAACTATTTCCCAAGGACTACCTCAGTGAAGAGATGACACAGCCACCAAGCATAAACAGGCTCGGTATGATTCTGCCTTGATTAGAATGACAACTCATTGAGAGCAATTTAATGTTGGTTCATGAAAGGTTAATGAGATTCATGCTTTGGAAGTGTTGAATACAACAAAGCCTTAAGCAGAAACACAAATCTGACCTTTATTCTCTTTAATTATTCGGTCAGAATAATTTCCTTGGAGCTGGTTTAGTCTCAAGATGGTTCTAATTAAACACCAGTGAACTTTGAAATCAACATCAACTCATTCAACTGCAACTCAATTTTCAAATTAATCTGCTGTGTAACCTGGAGGGTTGGTGGCCTGCAAGGGAGAGGAGAGAGGGAGGGGAGCTTTGAACCACTAGGATATGCTTGGCTTCAGCCTCCAGGGGCAAAACCCTTCTTCCGTAACCCTCACATGTACCATCCCAAAGACGGGCTGGGCTAACCTGTGCCATCACCCGCAGTCCCCACACTCCCTTTCATTCAACATCAATCTCCTGCCTTCCCCAACTCAGTCCATAAGCCCTCCTTCCTCTCCTTTCCCTCTCCCCTTATTTCTTCTGCCCTCCTCCACCCTATCCCCATCTCCACCCTCCTTCTCTCTTCATCTCAGAGCCTGGTTAGCTGAGTTCTGCGCTTTCACAGTTTTTTCCCACTGATGGGCAGCAAGGCCACTCTTTCCCATGACCTGCGACAGCTTCAGCTGCATTCCATCAGAAGGTGACCTGTGCAGTGACCAGAGATGCCAATCTGGCAAGTACATGTTGGGCTGCGTGGAAGACCTGCCCTTTGGCCCGGGAGCAAAGCCATGTGATCATGACAAATATCAGTGACCACAGAAAAGGGGCTGGGGAGAGTCATGGTGTCCTGGGTGGGCTGTTCAGACATGAGGAAAAAGGTGTTATCTGAGGAAAGCGGCTCCTAGACACCCTGCATGGCCCTCATGGGCCATTAGTGTTTTGCAACAGTCCCCTTGGAAATCCTGTAATAGACTTCGGAACAGAACAAGCAGAACACAGCCAGAGGCAACGCCACCTTCAGAGCCACACACAGGCCAGGATGACAGCAGCCAGCGGCAGAGGCGACATTTCATCCACTCCCTTCATAACATAGACGAGTCTAATGCAACCTTGGTACCCCAGAATACAAGCCCAAGGCTTCCCCCCATTAGCTAGGTTACCCCCATAGACTGTTGCCTTCTGTGAGCAAATTCCCACAGGCATTTGATACTCCACACGTCAGCACTAGGGGCACCCCCATACAGGACCCCATACAGGATGGGTTCTGGCCATGTGTTCTCAGAAGCCCACAGCTGAAAACAGGCCCAGAAATTATTTTTAAAGACACTTCCTTCCATCAGTCTCTGGGATTGCTTATCTATGGCTCAAGCATCCACTTGCTAGGTCAGGGAAGCAGCAGAGGAGCAAGGATAGACCAGCGAGCCTGATGGAAGGTGCACCAAGGAGAAAGGACAACACCTGTAGTGTGCTCAGGCTGGACAGCTGAACAGAACAGCAGCAGGAAGGGTGTAAGCCAGGTTTCCAGGCAGCTCAATGGTAGGAAGGGTAATAGAAGCTGAGGACTCAAAATTATTTCCTTCCTGTGTCAAGCAAAATGAACCAGAAGACAAATTTAAAAATCTATACATGTGTGTATTTGTAGGTTATGTGTATGTGAGTATATGTATGTATTGTGTGTATTCGTAGGTTATGAAAACCAGAGAATCATGAGAGGAAAAGAGAGAGCTTAAGGGAGAGGAGAAATAGGGTAATGAAGGATACATGATAGGATAAAGGATGTGTAATGGGAGGAGCTGAGACTGGCTGCTCTTCATCTGAAAGACCCCCGTAGGGAGACCCTCACTCAAGTCCCAGGAGAGCGTGCACCCAAGGAAACACGAGAGACCATCTTGATGTAAACACACGAGGTAGTTTAATATCGGAGTTCCGGGTGGACCCATATCTCACGCAGGAGACAGAGGGATCAACCTCGAGGCTCAGGGGTTTGGGGTTTTTATAGGAAGGAGGTCTAGGGGAACAAAGGAATTAGCATAGCAATACATAATTGGCTACTTTTAAAAAAATAAATGTGGTATGAGGCGGGAAGAGTGGTCCAGGGTGGGTAATTCCCAGAAGCAGTGGGTGGTATAGTCCTGAGTCAACAGTTTTTCGGCTGGCCTCGGACCATATCTAAGGGACCAGATGGCCCATTATTCAGAGCCTGCCCAAGGACACGTCTTGCAGGCCCAGACTTGTTCCTCCTCCATATCTATGATTTTTATGTCTTCCTGACCTGCCAGCTCTTATGACAGCTAACATCTTGTTTGCTGTGTGGCAGGTTTACGTTGTCATGAGGCTTATGATTCTCCTACCTATCCAACACAGGTCCCACGCTTGAGTTATTCCTTTTCATTTTATTCCTTCACATCAGACCTAGACTGATCCCTGTAACCACACAGGCTCACAACCATCCGCAACTCCAGTTCTAGGGCATCTGACACCCTCTTCTGGCCTCTTCCGGCACCAGGCTCATATATAGTGCACATACACACAAGCACATGCAGGCAGACATTCATATACATAAATTAATAGTTTATTTAAAAAAGAAAGTGTATGGGGGAGCTAACTAGAGAACCAGCTGAAGTTGAAGGGGAAGGAAGGAGGAAGCCGTGTTCAAAAGTAGGACCTTTGTGGTGGTTTGAAAGAAAATGGCCCCAGAGGCCCATAGAGTGAGTCACCGTTGAAACGTAGCCTTGCTGGAGTAGGTGTCAGCTTGCTGCAGGAAGTGTGTCCATCCCTGGGGGTGGGCTTTAAGGTCGCAGAAGCTCAAGCCTAGGGTGTCACACTCTTCCGTTCTGCTGCATGTGGATCCAGGTGCAGGACTATCAGCTCCTCCAGCACCACATGTGTCCGCATGTCACCATGCTTCCCATCATGATGGTAATGGATTAAAAAACAGTAACAAACAAACAAATCTAAACAGTAAGCCACCCCAAATGAAATGTTTTCCTTTATTCGAGTTGCCTTGGTCATGGTGTCTCTTCACAGCAATAGAAACCCTGAGAAAAAGCCATAATGGAACTCACTACCTAGTATGTTCACCTAAAAGTTTAATTTAAAAACTTGCTGTCTTTTAAAGGTACCCTTGCTTAGACACCCATGGGATCTTAATACATCCTGGAACTGAAGTGGGAAAAATACCACTGGCAAGGTGAAGGCTACATTTAAGAGTAAGTTAGCAAGCCAGGCGGTGGTAGCACACACCTTTAATCCCAGCACTTGGGAGGCAGAGGCAGGTGGATTTCTGAGTTCGAGGCCAGCCTGGTCTACAGAGTGAGTTCCAGGACAGCCCAGCAACCTAGCAACAAGCCAAAGCATATAGACTGGCTGTGAGCCTGTAGTTAGGAGCAAGAACAGGAAGGCCTGGACAACCATCCTGCATCAGTCCCATATATCCTCAGACTGCTGACTGCTCAGTGACAGACTCCAGTAGGCCAAAAAGGTGTCCTAGACTGGGATTCAGAGCTGGGTTCTGCTGGCTAGAAGGCCATTTCCACATGTGTGAGATGAGAAAGAGAGCCTGCCCTTCAGACAGAGCGTCAATCAGCTGCACAGCCAAGGCACACAAGGGACAATTGCCTTCTCTTGAATGCAGCCCTTGTGAGGCCTAGTTTCCCTGGGATTGGGCATGACAGATTTACTGACACAGGTGACACTAGAGATTGTCCAAGAAGTCAGCCCAAGGAGCCAGTGACACTTCCAGCAACATCAAAAGGTGCTCCAAAGCTGAGTAGACAATGCATGGAAATAGTTCACAAAAGTAGAAATATAACTTACCTCTCCATGAGAAAATGAATTCAAAACATTAAAGATAGTGAATGTCACTAACTACAATAAGAGGGTAATTTAAACCACAACAACATTTTACTATATCTTAGATTGGTAAACATCAAAAAGGTAGATGCTGTCTGTACTCTATTGGCAAAGAGGATCAGCCACTCTCATAACCTAGACATAAACCAGCCCCATCTCTCTGCCTTAGACCTTTCTTCCAGAAATCATGCCTCTGATGTGTGTTCATCGGTGTAGCAGACACAAGGTGGAGAAGGTAGTGCAGGGCTGAAGCAAAAACCTAATGCCTGCATGTTTTGTTACTTTTCTTTTTTGGGGGTGGGGGAGGTTCAAGACAGGGTTTCTCTGTGTAGCCCTGACTATCCTGGAACTCACTCTGTAGTCCAGGCTGGCCTCGAACTCAGAAATCCGCCTACCTCTGCCTCCCAAGTGCTGGGATTAAAGGCGTGTGCCACCACTACCCAACTGTTTGGTTACTTTTCTGATGCTATGAGATGCCATGACCTAGCGGGCGGTGGTCTACAGAGTGAGTTCCAGGACAGCCTGGGCTACACAGAGAAACCCTGTCTTGTCTTGAAAAACAAACAAACAAAAACAAATAAACATACAAAAAAGGTGGTTTATTTGTATTTTATACGTATGGATGCTTACCTGGTGTCTGTGGAAGCCAGAAGAGGGCATCAGCTCCCTGGGAACTGGAACTAAGATGATTTGTGAGCTGCCATGTGGGGCTTTGTGAGTTTTTCCACCTGAGCCGGAGCTCCTGAATAATGACTTGGAAGCTATTTATGAATAAACACCTAAACTATAGCTTTGGCTCATTCCCCAACTAGCTTGTAACTTATATAACCCATTTAAACTACATCTTCCACACCGCTTCCTCAGAATCAGGGCAGATCTCCTACCTCTGACTATCTCCCCAGAGTTCCAGTCTCTCCACCAGAACACCCACCTTCCACTTCCTGCCTTCCGGTGTTACTGACAGGTGATGCTCTCACGCAGCACACAAGAGATTACCCTACAGGGCCTAGGAACCAAACCTGAGTCCTCTGGAAGAACAATAAACATTTTTAACACTAAGCCATCTCTCTTGCCCCAGAAAAACTACTTTTTACTATTGCTTTATTAACAATTCGGTCAAAATTCACTAGTGAGCACTAACAACCTGGTTGCTTGACCAGCTGAGCACAGGGTTGCACCACCTCAAATGCCCCACAGACAACGTATAATCACAAAGGGGAAAAGTTATTTTGGGGGGAGGCAGAAATCTGTCCAATAACATTGTAAGAAAATGTCAGCTTTGCCTCACCAAAACCGTAACAAGAGCCACCTAGTAAATAGGAAGGGCATCGTTTATTAGGGGAGATCGTCAGACAGATTCAAGTGCACAGGTGTCCCTCAACCAACTCCCGTGAGCTCCTGGGTAATTGTCAGGACACTGGAGAGCTGGTTTGGATTAGAGGAGACTAGGCAGATCTATGAAAATTACACGTTATTACACATTTTTAACTGGATCCTGAATTGTAAAACAAAAATCCTCACCAACTAGGAGGGCGGGTGCTGCTCCTTGCTGCCTTCTAGGGTGGCAGGGCTGTTGCCCTGTTGCTAAAATTCCTTCGCAGAGGGAGACACAGCTAATATCTCCTCCTCTTCCCAATGAGTTTGTTGAGCATCCTTACAGAGTATAGGTAAGGGTTACTCCAGGGCTTGTGAGTTGTGGGTACTCCTTTCTCAAGAATGCTGCAGTTGGAAAGCCTCTAGCTGGGAAGGATGAGAGCTTTCCCATGGCTACACAGATGGAAGTTCCCCTGCCCAACCTTCCTGGACCTAAATAGTCTAGCTCTTCCCCTCAGTTGTGAGCAATTAAGGCAGATCCGCATGCACCCAGTGTAGGGAGCAGCTGGGTACTCAGGTAATAGTCTTCCCCACCCTTCCACAGGTGTAAACAGGCAACACGCCCAGCTGGAATACTACTTTTGTAAGTGAGAGCAGCTGAACACCCCAAGATGGTGGTTGCTTGGTTCAGGCAGTAGGCATAAACAACACAGCCTCTTGAACTCCCCTAGGTTAGACATATTAATTAATTTCTATCATTCAGAAACAGGATGTCATAATGCTCTGTCATAATGCCCTTCCTTGTGATTTATAAACAGTCAACAGTGGCCATAAGGGAAGGACTTGAGTCCCCTTCCTGGAGATATATTGGCAGTTTAATGTAAGGAAATGGAGGGAATTCAGTCACAGATAGACTGCCTCATGTAGATCATTAGGGACACTTGGCTAGCTCTGGCTGAGGGCCCCATGAATTTCATGCCCTAGAAGACACATACGAACTAGAATTACTAGAGAGGCAGTTTTAATGCCAAGATCCTTGGACCAAAAAAGTGCTGTGTTCACAGGAGGTCAAGAGAGAGTTGGGCTTTTGACTGCAGGCATAGCTCAATCAGTAAAACGCTCGCCTTGCAAGCACAAAGCCCTGATTACATGGTGGCATGTGCTCGTAACTCTAGCACTGGGCAGGAGGAGACAGATGAGGTTCTGTGGCTTTCTGGCCAACCAGCCTACTCAGCAAGTACTGGGGCTGTAATACACTAGCTTTTTAAAAAAAGGGTAACACCTGAGCAAATGACAACTGTAGCCTCCACAGGCACATATGCAATGTGTGTGAACAGGCATGCACACCACACACACACACACACACACACAGATACTCATGTGCCTCTCAAAATAAGTAGATTCAGCAGGGACTTGGGCACTGGTGTAGGACTTGAGGGGCTTTGCTGAGCTCCATAGTGGCCCATACTCTTTACAAGGTATAACTGACTTGGGCGGGGGGTTGGGGAGGAGGGTGAACATTAGGTTTTCCTTAGGATGGTTTACATTAGTCTGTGTATCAGGTTCATGAAGTATGGAAACAATCAGGAGAATATGAGAAACAAGAAAGGCCGACAAGGGGGATTGTCTGGGTCACCAGAAAGCAGTGTGTTAGGATTGGAGCAGGGCGTGGATCTCTATGGAGAAAAACCAGCAGAAGCCAAAGTCTGCGTTTATGAGCCCCCAGGAGGGCTTAAAGGCTGGGTTTAAGAAGTCCAAATGACACAGCAGTGCAGATCAACTAAATTTGCTCCAACACGTGCCAGATCACTGCCCAAGGACTCTGCTGTGCTAATGACTCTGCACGGCCTGTTAGGACACTTTCTGGAGGCCACACACCCAACCCAAACACTCTCCTTCGGGCAGTCTCTGAACACCCTGACTGGGACAAGTCCTTGAACTAAAGCTGGCTCCATCTGCTGCCTGATTGTCACTCCACTGGAGGGGCTTGACTTGCATTTACTTTGCTTAATAAGATTTGGGGGTCACCAAGCCAAAGACGATTTTGTCTCTGGGTGACCTCCATGCAAATCTTCTTGTGCTGCTCCCCAGATTTTGTTTTACTGTAGGGTTGTAAGACCCCAACCCTTGGTCTGTGGTACTTACTTCAAGTGCCCCCCCCCCCCGAGTGAGACACAGACACAGATTAATGCAAAAGCAAGAGGTTTCTTTTCCAGCGCATCAGAGTCAACCCTCAATCAGCACCTCGAGGCAAGTGATGAGAAGGCAACCCCAAATGGCTATGACATGCATTTTTTTAAAGACTTATTTATTTATTTTATGTATGTGAGTACATTGTGTCTGTACAGATGGTTGAGAGCCTTCATGTGGTTGTTGGGAATTGAATTTAGGACCTCTGCTCGCTCTAGTCAACCCGCTCTCACTCTGGCCCAAAGATTTATTTATTATTAAACATAAGTACACTGTAGCTGTCTTCAGACACACCAGAAGAAGGCATCAGATCTCATTACGGGTGGTTGTGAGCCATCATGTGGTTGCTGGGATTTGAACTCAGGACCTTCAGAAGAGCAGTCGGTGCTCTTACCCGCTGAGCCATCTCGCCAGCCCAACATGCAGTTTTTATACTTTTTAGGGGCACAGGTTACATCAGCAAGGTTACAGTTCAAACTTATCAGCTAAGCATATTGACCTTTAAATCTATTGGCTAGCAAGCATGACAGGGATTTGAACTCCACCTGGGACTTTCCAGAGAGTCAAGTGACTATCAGTCAGTATGTTCTAAGAAAATTTTCTTACTCAAGAATGCTCCTGTGGGTGGAGAATGGAACTTGGCCTAGCCTTTTCTCCAGGTGAGAGGGAAAGCTGCAAGGAGGGCGTGAAAAAACCCCCTAGGGTGTGACCTCAGGGTCACCCTTCCAGCGTCCCATCTTTCCTAAGATGGAAATGATCAAGCAGGGCCTGTAGTTGCTAGGCTTTTCCATGGCAATGGTAGGACAGATAGCAAGTCCCTGGGTGGTAGGTTATAAAACCACAGGCCAGGCCATACTGGCCCCACAGCCATGCAGGCCCAGTTGTCTTAGTCAGGGTTCTATTGCTGTAAAGAGACACCATGACCATGCATTCTCATCATGGTGGGAACATGGCAGCATGCTTGCAGACATGGTGCTGGAGAAGTAGTAGAGAGTTCTGCATCCAGATCCAAAGACAGCAGGAAGACAGACCCCCTGGGCCTGACTCCCGCTCTTGAAACCTCAAAGTCCACTCCCTATGACACACTTCCTCTAACAAGGCCACACCTACTAATCCTTTCAAACAGTGCCATGTCCTGGTGATTAAGCTTATGGGGGCCATTCTCATTCAAACTACCACACAGCTCCAGTCCTGATGGTATTATCCCTGGAGTGTGGCCTCAATGAGCATAAAGTGACTTGCTGTGGGGGAGGGGGATGAGCATGTCATCATGGCATGTCTTCTGCCTTGGCAGCATATTCCTGGACTGGCCATCAGACTGTCACCAACTTCTATGATCCCCTGACCTCCAGAAATGTTGAGTATAGTTTAGTCCTACTATGTTTACTGTGTAAGCAGCACCTGCTCTGGTGCCCGGAAGAGGAATGTTCTCTTGCTCCTGTCATGGCAATGTGATCAAGGCTGTATAGCACACTATGATTCTACCACAAGTCAACTACTGCCAAGGAATATGTGTGAGCTGGGGCAAGGTAAGAGACAAGGGTCTGCTGGTCACTCCATCCCTAAACAACACCTACAGTTCTCTGGAAGAGTGAGGGAGAATAGGTAAAGAAGACAAAAACTGGGAAGGGTGTGCTTTTTGTACAGTAATAAAAAACAAGTTTTGAAAAATAGAAAAAAAAACAGATTAAGCTTGTCACAGGGGTGGGCTCAGGGAATAAGTTGTGCACAAATGACACCAGAGCTGGTGACTGCTCCCTCATCCCAGTGCCCTCGCAGAAGGCAGTTGTGATCAATGGAGAAGTAGCAGCCAGTGATGCTCAGGCCCAGGGATGCTCAGGCATCAGGTCCCAGAAGCTTGCCTCCTACCAGGTGTGGAAGATGAACACAGTCATGTTCCCTAGTAGCCTTAGGCCAGTCAGAGCAACATGAGTCAGGGCTGGTCTCACCAAAACTATCATGGGCAGACACATGGCAACCCAGGAGGAGGCTGCACAAGGACTCACAGGGAATAACTGGGCTGAGGAGGCCTAAAGTGGTGCCTCCTACCCATACTGTACTCAACACTGATGTTTGGAGAAGACAAGAGACAGCACCTTGCTAGCATTTTCTTTGAGAGTCCCTTAGTTGATTTCCAAGATCAACCTGTATTTGAAACGGTGGGTCATGGCCTTCAACAGTCCTGTTCCCCCTTTGCAAAAGGTTTCCTTCCGTTGGTAGATGTTATGATGCTAACCTCTCCATGTTGACAGAGACTTAGAAGAGCCTGAGAACAGGCAATCAGTTCACACACAAATCTCATGACTGAGTAAGGCACAGATGACAAGATGGATGAGAGGGGGAAAAAATCTTCCAA
The DNA here is from genome assembly GCA_019843815.1 of Montemys delectorum. Taxonomy (NCBI): domain Eukaryota; kingdom Metazoa; phylum Chordata; class Mammalia; order Rodentia; family Muridae; genus Montemys; species Montemys delectorum. The sequence goes on from JADRCD010216841.1 coordinate 21,332, forward strand.
CATCCCATGATAGTTAAGGATAAAACAACAGAGTTGGAAGTAAGGTGTCCTGTGTGGGTAGAAAATGATGCTCCTAGAAGTCATGGATAATTGAGAAAATCCAGGCTAGTGCCAGGAACAAACTAGCTCCCAATGAGCTGTTGGTCAAGTAGGACTCTCAAGCAAAATAGTTTATTGCCACTGCTGTTGTTGTTCACCAGAACAAGATGGTAAGATCCTGTGGGTTACAATAAACACTGTGGTCACAGGAGCCGGTGAAAGCAAGCTGGGGCTGAGCTAGCTTCCATCCTGCTGGATGGCTTTAAAGACACTGTGCGGGCTGCTGGACGAATTACATAGCAGCAATCCTTCCCAACTGTGGGCCTTAAGTGTCTTAGTCAGGGTTTCTATTCCTGCACAAAACATCATGACCAAGCCAGCAAGCTATCGATGAAAAGGTTTACTCGGCTTACACTTCCACACTGCTGTTCATCACCAAAAGAAGTCAGGACTGGAACTCACACTGGGCAGAAACTTGGAGGCAGGAGGAGCTGATGCAGAGGCCATGGAGGGATGCTCCTTACTAGATTGCTTCCCCTGGCTTGTTGAGCCTGTGTAGTGGCTATTCCCGGTTGTCAACTTGACTACGTCTGAAATGAATTACAATCCAGAATTAGAAGGCTCACCTGTGGCCCTAATCTGGAGGCTGAGAGATACAAGTTTCTGACCTGAATTTTGACATGGAGACCTTGAGGAATAGTGGCTACGAATCCCACAGGATTAACATAGAAAGCTCTATGAGTTCAAGGTCATCCGGTGTTAAAGGTGTGGCACACACCTTTAACCTGGGCCACACTTTTTGATGGAGACATATATAAGGACATTGGAAGAAGGAAGGCTCTCTCTGCTTCGCCTGCTTGCCTTGTGGGACTGAGCAATTGCTGGATCCTTAGACTTCCATTCACAGCTGCTGCCGTGACTGTTGTTGGGAGTTGATTGTTGGGAGTTGGACTACAAACTGTAAGTCATCAATAAATCCCTTTACTACATAGAGACTAAGTTCTGTGACTCTAGAAAACCCTAACTAAGACAAATTGGTACCAGGAGTGGGGTATTCCTGTGACAACCTGACCATGTTTTGGGGAAGACTGTGGAAGGACTTTGGAACTTTGAGCTAAAAGAGCCACTGTTTGTTAAGAACTCTGTGAAATGTCTGTGGGAGCTTGAAAAATCATGTTGAGAGAACAGTGCAAAAATGGAGGCCTGGCTTGTGAAATTTCAGAGAGAAGATTAAAGACTCTTATCAGGGCCATGTTGTTTTGATTGTAAAGATTCTGTGGTTCTAGTTAGCTGGGGCTAAAGTATCAGCTGTGATTAACAAGATACCAGAACTACTAAAATGAAAACCTTGCATTGCTGGGACTATTGATGCTGGTTAGCTAGAGCTAAAAAATTAGCAGTGATTAAAAAGAGACCAGCATCATTGAGGTGACATCTTCTGGGGAGTGTTTTCTGAGAGCACTAAGAGGTTGTGTTCCAGAGATAGCCAAGGTTGTACCTTATGCTGCAGCAGGACTTGGTAATGTGTAAGAGTCACCCAGGTGGTACTGGTTTTGACAGCATGAAGGGGTCGTGGAGAGCAGCTGAGGCTCGGCACAGTAAGAGGCCATGGAAGGCCATTGGTGAAGGTGCAGCCTCAGTTTGCAATTCATGGCCCAAGACTGAAGGTGTCATGCAAAGGAGTTGAGGCTTGGCACCGTGAAGACAGTCTATGAGAGGCTACTGGTAAAGCCTAGTTACAACAGTATTTTGGGAATGCCAGTACCATACAGTGACCACCAAGGACAACAGTAGCAATGGAGTACAGGCATCTGGAGCCCAGAAGATAAAGATGTGTGCTACAAAGGGCAGAGTTGGAAAAGTGACCAAAGCCCTTGGAGGAGCCCAGAAGATCGTGAGTTTGATCCCAGACATTGGTTTTGCTTTTAATTGTGACTGTGCCCTGATATTTTTCCCTCTTGAAGGAAGAATGTATTTTAGTGGAGCCCACAGTTAAGAAACTTTGAATTTTAAAAAATATTGGACATTTTAAATTGATTAAACTTTTAATATGTAAAGACTATGAGACTTTAAATCTTAAAGATAAATAAAAACATAAGGGTTGAAGCTTCATAGTGATGTGTTTGTGTGTCAAGTTGACAAGGGGTCAATTATACTGGCTAGTTTTGTGTGTCAACTTGACACAGGCTGGAGTTATCACAGAAAAGTGAGCTTCAGTTGGAGAAATGCCTCCATGAGACCCAGCTGTGGGGCATTTTCTCAATTAGTGATCAAAGGAGTAGTGCCATCCCTGGGCTGGAAGTCTTGGGTTCTATAAGAGAGCAGGCTGAACAAGCCAGGAGAAGCAAGCCAGTAAGGAACATCCCTCCATGGCCTCTGCATCAGCTCCTGTTTCCTGACCTGCTTGAGTTCCAGTCCTGACTTCCTCTGGTGATCAACAGCCATATGAAAGTGTAAGCTCAATAAACCCTTTCCTCCCCTACTTGCTTCTTGGTCATGATGTTTATGCAGGAATAGAAGCCCTGACTAAAATAGCTTGCTTTCTATAGAACCCAGGACCACCACTCGGGCCAGGAGTCCAGTAATAGGATTGTTGATTTCCATGTAGTTCCTAAGACTCCCACTTGCTCCTTAGTGAAAAGGTCCTGTAAAATGCAGAGTTCACTTAAGACACTACTTATCCATTTGTAGACCTGACTTGCTCTTTGTCAGTGCTAAAAGCAGGCATAATGTACATGAGCTGGTGCCATAGCAGAGGGCCCTCTTGAGAATAAATGTGGTACTAGCTCACACCTGTCCTTTTATACTCTGGAGGCTGAGACAGGATCAGAAGTTTAAGACCTGAGCTACAATAGACCCTGTCTCAAAAAACAAAAAAGCAAACAAACAAAAAACCCCATGCAATAGTGAAAGATTTTTAATAAACTAGTAGGGCTCAATGATTAAAAACTTGTGTGTTCTTCTAAGGGACCTGAGTTTGATTCCCAGCACCCACATACAGTTTATCGCCATCTGTAGCTCCTGGCTCCGGGAAATCTGACACCCTCTTCTGGCCCCCTGCAGGCACCGGGCATGCACATGGTGATAAACATATGTCCTTACACAGAAAACAGCTTTGTTTTTAGTTTAGATTTATTTATGTGTATGTGTACTTGGCCTATATGCATATGTTCTGGTGCCCAAGGAGGTCAGAAGAACACATCCTGGATCTGGAGTCATGTGTGAATAGTTGTGAGCTACCAGTAGGTATTAGGAAGAAAACCTAGTGTGGCAGTTTGAATAAGAATTGTCCATAGAGGCCCAAATATTTGATTGATTAGTCACCAGGGAGTTGCACTGTTTGAAAGGATTAGAAAGATTAATAAATGTGACCGTGTTAGAGGAAGTATGTCACTGAGGTAGGCTTTGAAGTCTCAAAAGCCCAAGCCAGGGCCACAGTCACCCTATCTCAGCCTGCACCTGGGATGTAGCTCAGTAGCTTACCAACCACAGACCAAAAACAAAACCCAGATTCCAACTCAAGTGTGAGTTGTGGCTACTTAAAAGACCAGGGGTGGGTGGGAGGGGGGGGGATATTGGAAACACTACCAAAGAAAATGTCCCTGGTTGGGATGTAGTTCATTTGGCTTCTCAGGACTGAGAAAATGTCTCTGGTTGGGATGTAGTTCATTTGGCTTCTCAGGACTGTTTCTGTCTTGGCTAGGGTTTCTATTGTAATAAAACAGCAAGACCAAAGCACCTTGGGAAGGAAAGGATTTATTTTACAGCTTGAAGGTTATTGTCCAGGGGAGTTAGGACAGGAATTCAAAGCAGAAACTTGAAGGTGGGATCAGAGTATGGAGAAGTGGTGCCTGTCGCTTCACTTCTGTCTTGCTCACTTTGCCTTTCCTGTAGTCCTCAGGGCCACCATCCCAGGAATGCCAATGCCTACAGTGAGCCTGGGCCCTTCTGTACCAATCATCAATCAAGAAAATGCTCACAGGCAAAATAAGTGGAGGCATTGTCTCAATTGAGAGTCTTTTCCAGGGGGTTGGTGAGATGGCTCAGCGGTTAAGAGCACTGGCTGCTCTTCCAGAGGTCATGAGTTCAATTCGCAGCAATCACATGCTGGCTCACAACCATCTGTAATAGGATCCAATGCCCTCTTCAGGCAGGTGGATATATATGCAGCAGAGCACTCATACATTAAATAAATAAACTTTAAAAAAAAAAAAAAAAAAAAAGGACAGCCTTCCCAGATGACTCTAGCTTGTATCAAGGTCACACGAAGCCAGCCAAGACTGATGAACCTTGTCAACCTGACATCAGTGCAGCACTGCTAAGAATAACTTTTGGTTTTTTTGTTCATCCTCAAGATTTTATATTACTCTAACAGTATAAAGCGTTCTGAGTTTTAAAGTCCCACAGTCTTTGGATATTTAGTCTCTTGCAGGTATGGCTCTGAGTTCAAAAGTGGATTTCAGAACAGCTAGAACAACAGAGAAACTTCATCTCAACAAACAGATTTAATCTCTTTAAAATATCCAGTTTCTCTAACATTCCAAAGTTTCCACTGTAAGCTCCTTTGGCACAGGGAACGTCCAAATCAAGGCGAGAGCAAAGCATAGTCGTGCAGATAACTCTGTCCAGTGTCTGGAATTCATTGACAATCCTTTGGGCTCCAAAGGGCCTAGGTATTTCCATTTCCCTGGATCTGCCATTTAAAGCACACACAGCTTATTTCCAAGATTCTGACTGGCTCTACACCATACCTGCTATAGTACTTGGTAGTGGTCCCAAGGCACTGACATCTCCAAAATGCTGGGGTTTCCACTGCAACAGGGCTCCAACATCACAATAATCTCTCCTGGGTTCTCTTCAGGGACTAACTCAGCTGTGTGTTGCCAAGCTTCAACCTTTGCCCCTTCTATCCTGTGGTTTCCACTGCTCCTGATGCTGTACCTACACCAATGACATCTGACCTCTCATAATGGCAAGCCTCAGTTGCTCTCCACATAAGAGCATGCCTTCAAAACCAGTGCCACCCAAAAACTTACATATTGTCAAGTTTGGCTGGCAGCACAAGGTCCAGGCCTGACTGCCTTCGGAATAAAGTTTCTGTGTGTTGACCCTAAGAAGACTTTCTTAAATATTTTCCCTCAGTGATGCTAGTTTCTCAATCACAGCTGGTTCATAAGCCCCAGTATCAATTGTTCCAGCAAAGCAAAAGTTTCACTATAGTGGTTATTAAGGCAAAGTAGCACATGACTGACCTTGATAGGAAGTCCACAAGCCAGTCCTCTGCTGTCCACATAACTCTCAGCATTATCTTCTAGTTCCTACAATAGCTCTGAATACTCAACAGCTTTTCCAGCCCAAAGTTCCAAAATTCTCAATCTTTTCCAAAACCATATGGTTAGATCTGTAACAGCAATATCCTACTCCTGATACCAGTTTTCATCTTTGCTAGGGTTTCTATTGCCATGATAAAGCAGTGTGGCCAAAGGTACCTCAAAGAGGAAAGGGGCTTATTTAATCTTAAAATTTTATATCCAGGGACCAGCGGGACCAAGAACACAGAAACTCTACCCGCCCAGTGGCTTAGGTTTCTTCCGGTCTGTCTGAGCTGGTGCCCTGAGCAGACCTTGGGCACAAGCTCCTTAGTCAGTCCCACAACACCCAGAGGAAGCTCCACTCCCAGGCACTCTAACACACCCAGGATCAGAGTGAGGAGGACACAACATCTGTCCCAACACCAGGAGTAACTGGGACCAGTAGGACCCAGACACTCAGGAACTCTGTCAGCCCAGTGTCTCAGGTGCCTTCCGGCCTGTCTGGGATGGCCGGAGCCCTGAGCAGACGTTGGGCACAAACTCTGCACTCCCAGGTGCTCTAACAAGCCCAGGGTCACAGGACCCCAGAATCACAGGATCACAGAGACAGCTTGACTCTGAGGAGTTCTGACACAACCAGGATCACAGGAAGGACAGGCTCCAGTCACATTTAACAAGGACAAGTAGCACTAGAGATAACCAGATGATGTGGGACAAGCATAAGAATGTAAGCAACACAAACCAAGGTTACTTGGCATCATCAGAACCCAATTCTCCCACCATTGCAAGTCCTGGATATACCATCACACTGGAAAAGCAAGATTCAGATATAAAAATCACTTCTCATGATGATGACACAAGACTTTAAGAAAGACATAAATAGCACCCTCAAAGAAATACAGGATAACACAGGTAAACAGCTAGAAGCCCTTCAAGAGGAAACATAAAAATCCCTTAAAGACCTACAGGAAAACACAATCAAACAGGGGAAGGAAATGAGCAAAGCCATCCAGAATCTAAAAATGGAAATAGAAACAAAAAAGAAATCAGAAAGAGAGATAACCCTGGAGATAGAAAAACCTAGGAAAGAAATCAGGAATCATAGATGCAAGCATCACCAACAGAATACA